>JALIZH010011119.1:0-79808 GCA_030522465.1 Rhipicephalus appendiculatus
AGCACTTAAACGGACGCTGCGAAACACTAAACCGAATGCGAAAGACGAAAGGAGTGAGTAGACAAGGCGGGCGAAAGCTTGCAACTAATGCTTATTGAAGAGCGGAAAGTTAAAAACACGTGGTGCATACCTGTGGGCTCGCCCCCCCGTAACATTCTCGCGATTCAAGCTGTTTACGCTTTACGAGTGGATGCAAGATAGTTAATCTCATCATGGCTCATTCCGATAGATGAAAGGCACACTACTTCTTCTCATGTGGAACATATCTGCCTTTTACTCGCTCCACTTGGCGCCGGTGCCGTGCAAGCACCATGGTATTTTCGAAACAAAGGAGTACAACCAAATTTGCTACAGTGGGCACTGAATAAAAAAAAAGGTTTCGCCCAGTGCTGTAGGTATAAATTGGTTTCGGTTTATAGAGAGAGGGGGGGGGGGGGGGAGCACGTTCTTTGTCCGGCATGGGGGGCCGGGAACGTAAGTGTGCTTTGTATGCAACGGTAAAAAAAGCAAAAAAAAGAAAAGAAAAACTTCAGGGGGAAGCACGTACCCGGTGAGCTACCCAGGGTTGCCGTTGGTGGCTACTTTGCGCCAAATTGGCTACTTTTGGACCCCGTTGGCGACGAAAATTTCCAGTTGGCGCCATGGCTCTTATTTAAACTTCTGGTTTTACTTATTCAAAATGGTTTTATTTATTCATCAATAGTAAAGACTTTGTTTAAAACACCGCTTCTGTTCTCTTTGGCTAGAAATTTGACGATAATATTAAATGACATGGCTACTTTGACTACTTTTGGCGTGAGTTCTGGCGGCTTTTCATGTCCACCCAACGGCAACCCTGGCTCAGCTACCCCATGACTTGTTTTCGCCACTGTATATATAAGCCGTGTGCCCAAGTACGGTATTATAAGCATTTATTATTTACAATAATCTACCGCTGGCAGAGGCAGTCGCTAACAGCACGGTCATGGCAAATGTTTTTCTGACTGGTTAATGCCTGAAGTGAAAGCGATTATTTTTTCTCATTAGCCGAGCATTGCAAAATCATTAAACTTGTCCGCTTTTTTCACGATTTCCAGAACCAGCCAAACGTTCTCGGAGCCTTTACAAGCAGTCTTTAAAGGAGCCTGACCAGGGCCTCAAAGCCTGACCTCTACACCGATTGTATTGGCGGGCGTCCGTGCTACTCGTCAGATGTAGCATCTATGAGAGTAGATGCCCGAAATAAAGAACGTTCGTTCTAGTTTTTGAAGAGGTGCTGTTAAGTAAGTCGTCCCGGACGCGCTGCGTCAGCAGGCACTGTACTATCTGTTATGCCAGAAGGAAAAGACCGAAGCGATGATGGTCGCTATACAAGCCATGTGACATCCACAGCGCTTGTAGTGTCATATGATCAGGACGCCCTGTAAAAGAAAAACGGCTCTCGTCACCTGCCATGTCTATAGTCGGGTACAACTTTAGTAGACAGGAGAGACCCCGCCCAGATGACCGAAGCGCAGTAGCTAATCTGCCTTTTGCATGCCTCTACAGCGCATGCGCGGCCACCTGGCGGCGAATCTGGGAAACGATCTGTGGGGTGCCGTTGCAGACGCCGCCTCTTTTTCCGCGGCGGCATTGGTGGTGGGAGTAGTGTTGGCACGTGCGGGTGGCACAACAAACATATTTATCCATATATATTGTTCTGTTAGCTTGATGCCGGCAACTAATGCCGCTTATGGATGCACTTCGTGAGGCGTGCCCAGCAGCAACATTCGTTTTTTCCACTTCCCATCGGTGAAACGCGATCATCAGCGCCGTGAAGCGTGGCATGATCACGGTTGTGAGGCGCCAAAATGAAGACGGCAGTCCGTAGCAGCCTTGGGATTCTGCAAGACGGTGCGAAAAGCAGTCCGTTAAGGGTGTGTGTGCTAACTAAATGTTATACGCGAAGAACATGTCACGTTTCCTGCAGGGCGCAGAATAAGTGTGCGCTTTGTGTCTCATTGCACAGCAGTTCAGTAGCGACGAAGCTTGGGCTACCGATTTTCTTTGTACGATATGCTTTCTGTTTTTGTTCTGGAATGACGACAACACCAAAGTATGGTTAATTGCGCCTTGGTTCGCTTCGGTCTCAACGTGACTACGCTGTTGTTTACTTTGGCGTCTTCTATATATCGGAAAACAGTCGCCGTAAATCGTCCGCTAGAACATAATGAATGCGAAATGGTGCACTTTCGTCGCCTGTCATTCACCGAGTTCAGCGGTTCATTTCTGTTGTCAACGTACATTCGCTGTTCGGCGAAAAAGGAAAAAAAGAAATCCGCCTGTGTTCACTGTTGACGTGACTGCCGCGCACAGATTCATGAATCTTGCGAAGTTTCCACGTGCGTGCCTTTTTTTGGTCGCCGTAGTGCGATATTCACAGATTTTGCAGGTTCGCCGGCCAACTCTCTCACGTACGCAATTTCGGTTAAACGACACTCGCAAAAGTACATAGCTCAAGACAGGTTTAGCGTGCCGCGTTCGATCGGCGCCAGCTATTCTGGTGTGCTAAAATCATGTAACGCATGTATCGTAGGATCACGTTCCCTCAATTTGAATGTGCAGGCCAGCAAACACTGTGGTCCAGATGTGAGGTACTCGCGAAATACACTTCGAAGCATGCCATTCAGTAAAATCGTTGCTCCGCGCTCCCGTAGTAAAACGTTGATGCAACTACGGCACGAAACGGCCCAAGCAGAGGCCCGGTAGTTCATATGATTAGTATGAATGCCACAATAAACAAAAATTATATTTACCCGGCTGCGCAGAGGCAGTGACATGCCACCAGTGGCGTAGCCAGGGGGTCGCACACCGGGCACGTGCCCCCCCCCCCCCCGAAATTTTTTTTCGCCATGGCATGCAGAGCGAAAAATGACCATTTCAGGGCGGTGCACCCCCCAAAATCAAAGAGGTGCCCCCCCCCCCCCCCCCCCCACCCCCCACTCCGAAAAACATTTCTGGCTACGCCCCTGCATGCCACTACCTCGCATGTGGTCTTCCTCACGACTGCATGTACAATGTAGCAGCCACCCTTCATTGACGCGAGCAAAGTGCTTCTCGGAACTCCGCACGTGGACGCGGCAGTCAACTCATTAAACATGAGGCTGCGCACGCACCACTCATCGCAGAATTTCTGCAGTCAAGTGGTTTGCCGCGAGCACCGCGAACCACTTGCTGCCATGAAGGCATTCAAGTTTATCCTTGCTCATCATTTTCATTGACACTGGCCTTTTGGTGCACCCGTTGGTGACAGAAAAGAACCCGCCGGGCATGTAAATACTCCCAGGTGGCTCCATGCCACAACACAACACTCAGACGGGGCTATCAGCACATATGCCGCTGCCAAGCTTTGTGCTATGCAGCAGCAGTGGCAGTGGTGGCAGAGGCAGCAGGCGCGCGCGGCGCCCCACGGTTTGTTTCTTGAAGAGTCCGCGAGAGGGCGCCACACAGACATGCAAAAGGCGGATTACCTCCGCGACTGAAGAAATGGTCCCGCTCAAAAAAAAAAGAAAAGCAAAAAAAAAGCTACAAAAATCACAGCATATCCACTCGATCATGCAAAGGCGTGACATGTCGTGACGCGAGCCCTCGCCGCATCTGGATCGGCTGGCCGGAGCCGCCGTGCCGCTGCAGCTGCGCGAGCCCTCGCCGCCTCTGGATCAGCTTGCCGACGCTGCCGTGCCACTGCAGCTTCGCGAGCCCTCAACTCCGGGTCGGCTTGCCGGCGCTGCCGTGCCGCTGCAGCTTAACGAGCCCGCAAATCTGGATCCGCTTGTCTGCGTCACCGGCGCCGACTTCTCTCTCGCACAACTTGAGCGCCCGCGCTCCAGCCGCTTTGCGAGCCCTCCGCTCCGCCGCCACCTTGTCTGCTTCGTTGTTCATAGCAGTAGTAGGTAGTAGTAGTATCGAAGCGCACTGAGTGACCACCGTCAAAAAAGAGAGGAAGCGCGCCGAGAGCCGAGATTGGAGCAAGTAGTAACAGTTATCTAATGCGTATAAAGTTCCATAATGTAGCTTACGATACGCAAACTCCCGTCTGAACGGAAGGCTCACTGTGAAAATGGGGATACAGGACAGCAGGACATTCGTTGTTTTCACCGCGTCCTCAAAGAAATCTTTACTAAGGAAGTATGTAAAGTAGTCCTAACTTTACCACATCTCAGCGCGGACTCCGAGGTTAAACATCTTTGCCGAATTTTTACACATGAAGTTACGACGTTTTCAATTGAATATCCACAGTGTGGTTTACCATGCAGGTTAAGTCTGCTTCCGCCAATAATCTAGACGGTTTAACAGGACTGCGCTTTCTCCTACAGGAGGCTTTACATGGATCTGTCGGTCATAAACGATCGCTTAACATATTCGGAAAATAAAGAAAATAATACTGCTGCTTACATAATAATTTCGGAAATACTCAGAAGTTGGTATACTCGGACCATATGTACAAATATCTTCTCAGCAGTCGCTAGGGATTATGTAGTCGCATGCACTGATTTGCGTGAACTGCTGGTTCGATCTACCGCCGCGTCACGAGCTGTAATGTCCACTCCCGTGGGAATACTGCTGATAGCAATCGTTTGCAAAACCAAGAAAGTCTAAATGAACTGTTTCGATGGCACACCCAGCGACGTAGCCCACGTAATGATTAAACAGCTTCCATCTCAATGAGGCGACGACTGTTCTCGTACGTCATATCCAGCTTATAGGTTGATGCTCCTCAAGGGCAATCAACAGCAATTAAAACTAATTTACGAGATGCATAGCTATATATACTAGTGCTTACGAGCGTGACAGCACCATTGTTACGATGCTGCCCGAAGAGATAATCTGACCGCTGTAAGATTTCCCGCACTTAACCTCGGTAATTTTGGTGAAATGAAGTATCGAATTTATTCTGAGAAAAACATGAAAGTAAAGAACATGGTGAGTAAGCAGCTACACGAGAAAAACAAACAGCAGCGCCGGCATTTAGGGCGAACGCATTCCACATAGTCTGGGGACTCGATGCTGCATGCGTGCGCGGGCACACCGGCGAAAACGCTGTCCGTAGATACGCGGATGCGTCCGATACAAAAAAATTCCCCTATCTCCCGCTAAAGGGAACCATGTGTGAATTCGAAGCAGCGGGGAGATAATTAGCTTGAGCGGGAGGAACGTCGCCGCTCTCATTTCACGGCAGCGGTCCGGGCGCTCATCGCGGCGCTGCACAGGGGAGACAATGAGGCGCGCTCGCTCCGTCATTTTCATACCGCGGAACTACCGTGGCGCCCCCCAGCGGAGTATCCAGCTGTCACACCACCTGTCGTGCGCACCGCTCCGTAGAGGATTCCTAGAGGAAAGGACGGGGGGGGGGGACCGTAGGAGAGGAGAGAGAGGGAGGGGACGTGCATGCGCTGTGGGGGTGTGGGACGCGGGAGCCGCTCCGTAGAGTAGATGATTCCTAGAGGAGAGAGGACGCTCATTCGCTGTGTGGGGATGTGGGACGCCGGAGCCGCTCCGTAGAGTAGAGGATTCCTAGAGGAGAGAGGGGGGGAGAGGACGCTCATGCGCTGTGGGGATGTGGGACGCGGGCGCCGCTCCGTAGAGTAGATTATTCCTAGAGTAGAGAAAGGGGGTGAGCGTAGGAGAGGATAGGGGAGGGGACGCGCACGCGCTGTGGGGGGGTGTGGGATGCGGGGGGCCGCGCCGTAGAGTAGAGGATTTCTAGACGAGAAAAAGGGGCTGAGCATAGGAGACAGAGGGGGAGCGGACGCGGGAAGGAGGGACGGACTAAGCCTCCTCCAAACACATGCAAGCAAGATCAAGGAATGGGGTCAACCTGGGCGACAGACACCACCTGCCTAGCCATTGCTAAGCAGCCTCTCTGTGCTCTCGGCCATGACTCTGATGACTGTGGTAGGGATGACGGCCTTCATATTACTACAGTGTTCTGGTTCGCATAATGGGTGCTTCCCTACTTCATGAAAGTGGCCGGACGGAGGACGCGGGACGCGGGAGGGACGGACATAGCCCCGAGCATCACAATGCTTCGCATCTAATAACCCTAACGCAGGCCAAAACCTTATATCTCTTAAAGGAATTGCCTATGAACAACTCAACCTAATAATGTAAATACGATGTTTTACGTTTCACGACCTGATGATGAGGCCCGCTGTTGAATATTTTGGCCGTCTAGAAGCGACTTCTTGCTTTTCGTCTGCTGGCGTGGACGGGAATTGAACCGATCATCGGCAGCGTGGCACAAACCTGATCAGCCCTTTCAAAGTGCGGACACCGATTATGTACGGAAGAAAATGGATACTTTCTATTGTTTTACCAGCAGCTTTATCGATTCTGTTTTCGTTATTCGTCCATAGCTTGAGAGAAGAAAAATCGGACGAAAACAGCGTACGAAACGAGCGAATGTTATGTAGGCGCGCAACGGCCGGCGTCGAAGAGTCCGCGCCGTGTCGTCATCCAGGCCTTCCGCCAGGCGGCGCTACCACAACTTCTCGTAGCAAGGTCGGGTTGGCTTAGAACGCGTAGCTATAAAGCGAGATTCTGTAACGAAGAAGAACAATGTACATGCTGTGGGGGGAACTAAAGAAACGATGGAACATGTACTGATTGAATGTGGCGTTATCCACCCAGATATACGTGTGGGCACGAGTCTACATGAAGCCTTGGGTTTTAGGGACAACAATGGAAAGCTGAACACGTCCGCGATAGAAATAAGTAAGAGACGGTTAGAGTATTGGTGGCAGAAAAGTAGAGATAAAGGACAAAAATGAAGAATGGGAAAAATAAGGTCATTCTACCTTAAGAGGCAGAGAGATGGACCGTGAATTTATATTTTTCTTTGCTATAATAACATAGATTTAATCATTGTAGATAAGGCATTAGGCCAACACAAAAGGAAAGTTTTTTTTCGAGCCTGGTGGCAGACATGTCACCGCCCCGTTATAAAGGGGAGGCTCATAGCATCCATACATCCGGGGCTAATATATATGTACTCGTCGTCGCACCCATCAGATTATTGCATCCCACGCTAGATCAATCGGTGAATGTGTTCAGGGAGCGAAGCAGAAGAGCAAGAAGAGGACGAAGTTGAAGAAGAGGATGCATAGGGCGCGTGCCGGTCCATGATGATGATAATTTTCTATCTACGACACACGGCAAAGCTAGACCGTAGCAGCTCTGCCGTAAAAATGAGTACGTAACCCTAACTTAACAGCCTAATAAAGAAAAAAAGCTGCAACGTGGAGCCATTCCTGATGTCGTTTTTCTCGCGAGGTCAATAAGAGGGTGATGATCGCTTTCTAGTGTGGCTGAACGATGAAAAAGTTAATGGTGAGATATTTCCCAACCAAGCATAAAGCGAATTCTTCTATTTGGAAGTACCGCTGCCCGGGCGCTGTCAATGCCTTAGAAGCATAGGCTACTGGCCTCCAACGATCATGATCTGCAACAGAGATGGCCAAACGCTGTCCTGTGATGCACATTCGTGGCTCTGTGTGGGTGAAAGATTGCCGGAATAAGGGCTGCGCTCAATGACTTTCAGACAGAACGCCATTCGTGTTCGAGCTCGGGCGTCAATTCAAACTGTACGTCGTGCTATAAAAAAAAAAGGCGCGAAAGTGTAGTTCGCTTAGTCTTATTGGAGAATTATTCAGGCGAAAGCCTTTAATGGACACATTTAGCTGGGCATCCGCAAGAGCTTTGCGGACGCAGCCTGCCATAGGAAATGGCTGGCAAGCTGCGTCCGCAGAGCTGCTGCGGACGCCCAGCTAAATCTGTCTAATATATCATGCTCATCTCCGTACGTCCTTCCCTCCGTCCGAGCCCTGGAACGGTGCCAGGTGGCCGCCGAGGCGCGCAAACGGACGCCGGTCGCGTCGGACTCTACAGTGATCGCGCTTTGCTTGCGTAGCGTCGCTCTGCCCAGCGTTTCCAATCATACAAGGAGGGAGACGCGCGCATCATGTTCCATTCTGACCGACTCCGTCTCAATGGACACAGGCGTTCGCGGAACACACTTTGGAATTTACAGTGTCCGTCAATTTAAGCGCTGGAACGAGGACGACGTCTGCACGATGAGCAAAGCGCGATAATACGAACGCATGCGAACGGAGGCAGATTAGTCTCGCGTCTCGCTGCGATTCGCGGTAAAAATTAAAAAAGAAAACACACACATATGCCGTGTGTGTGTAAAAGAGAAAAGACATGGCATAGTCAGTCGAATGGCCACTAGCTTTCGCCGAACACAATTTAGGAATGTACAAAGTGTCCTTTTTGCGAAATAGTTTATTAGGCAGAGTTTCCTCTGAACATACGGTTTGTTAGGGCTGTTTGGAAGTCGAATACATTGGCAAGCAATGAAGAATCTAGCTTGATGGCAGTACTACCCGTTGTATCAATTTGAAACTTAATATTTCACACTGTAAACGTAATCTGTGCAGGAATAAATGTTAGCCCAGCAGTCTCGGCTACTTTCAGTGCATATTGTAAACGCCGGTTCCCCAGTGAAGCACTTCATCAACAAACGCGCTGTAGGGAAGAAGACTAGCGCGAACACGAGACAAGCTGTCAAGCATATTGTCAAATATGCTTTGCGGAATACTTGACTGGCTGATTCTATTACGGAGGGTGACATCAGGAAAATGTAACGACCGCTGATTGTGGCGTAAAGGTCATTCATCCCTCTTCTGACACCGCCCAGCAGGACATAGGTTGCCTAAGTGACACGCCGGGACAGCAGTCGAAGAAGGACCCGCAATGTTTATTTAAAGCGGTTAATAAAACGTTGTAAGGAGAATGCGAAAATGGGTGCGTGCTTTCATATGAGCAAGAGCGTTGCCTTGGCTATAATTAGTAAGCTGTGCGCTTACGAATCATCACACGTGCCGATACAATACAGTTATGTTAACGCGCCCGTCCTCCGTCATGGCAGCAGCGGGGTCATTTCTTTTATTGAGCCTGCCGTGGCGTCGAAATACACGACGTCAATGCTATGTTCGTACCACCGGGTTTCGTAATCAGCGGCAGCCTTGCAGCGGCATTTGAATAACCATCGCAGTACAGTGGCTACGAGCACGTTTCACGGCACAGAAGCAACTAAAAAGAAAAAATCAAGCGACCGAACGTGGGCTGGGCGTAGTCGTTCGTGCACTTCTTTTTACGAAGATGACGCCACCGCGACCATGTAACTCTGCTCCGTCAATATGGACGCGCGAACCTGCTCACGCATGCTTGCTCGACGACTTTCGAGCAGAGATACAAAAATTTCGTTCCCTTCCCTATTTAAAATCTTTGGTTGGTGGATGCTGGAATCGTTGCTGGATATGGTGGAAACAATAGTGGATGTGGTGGAAATAATAGTGGATAAGCTGGAAGCTGTGGTGATCATAATGGCTGATGATGGCGAGAGTGGGAAAAATGGTGGCAGATGGTGGTGGTGGTGGCGAGCCAGTGATGGTGGCAGTGGAAAATACTGGTTGATGGTGGCGATGCAAAATATGTTTTGGTGGATGGCTTGGTGAACAAGCTGGATGACGGCGGCATAGTGGAAACATGGTGGAAGATGGTGGCATGATGGAAATGCACGTGGCACAGTACGTGAAATCACTGTTATTTTCAACGTTTCCCTCTCGAATCTGTAGACAAATGTGTTTGCAGTCGAAATAAGCCAACGCTGATCATTGCGCTTTCTAGCAGATGTTTTTTTTTATTCATGCGGTGCCAATGCCGCCTCAATATTTGTGGAGCGCAGAATCCGTGAATGTTTACATTTTTATCATGTACTTCTATCGGTTTGACAACAGTGATGTGGTGCTGTATTGTGATGTTTACGGGACTAGAGGTATCGGTGTGAACAGCGACGGTAAATGTGTTACATCGCCGTGCAATTGTAGAAGTAAATGAGACTTCCACCATCCGATTCTACCACCATGACTTCCACCAAACTTTAGGCCTAGCGTACCGAGCGAGTCCGTCTACGTGTCATCGGCGCTTCTAGGTTTAAGGATACACGATTCCGACGAGTACGAATGACTTTACAGCACAGGTGTGACATCGGTTAACCTAAATGAAGCATTTTTTCTTGTGTAAGGCGTCCGCACAAGAAGCGATGAACATAAATGCGACGCGCTTCCAGCAAACGCCTCCGGTCACCGATAACCGCTGGTCACACTCGCCGGCACTTCTCTGGCTCGTATGCGAGAACAGATATTTGTCAATTCGTATGTCTTCCTGGCCCAATATGATGACATATTTCCCGCGCACTGCATTCTACTTGGCCTAGCGGTTATGTAGTTGTACCTAACGATAGCTATACAGATCAGTGTGCTGGCACGGCCGCGCTCGTTGCGCAAAAAGACATCACATTATTCAATCAATTGTACGCGCGTATTTATCGAACGAGCTTAGAGTCGACACAAAGCCTCTGCACAAGATTCCCTTTCAAAAGAACGAGAAACGGATATATTAATCTAGGCAGTAACAGCCGGTTGATATGTAAATATATACTTTTCAGTTACGTTGTGAATTGTAAGAAAAATTTAGTGCGGTTGCCATTATCGACATCCCATTCGTTACTGGCATCTGTTTTCTTGTGTTTAAGCAGTGTGCAAATTTTAGTAGGAGGGGGGAAGATCGTGTCTGTCTCAAGTATGCGACATAAACACTGAAGTTAAACGATGTGTTAGTGTTGACTAGTCATTCAGCGACCCTCAACGCAAGTTTCAGTCTTACTATAGGAAGAACGACGAAAAGACACTCCTTAAAAGCCTCTGCAACCTTTATGAGATGGAATGCGAAATGCCGGGAACGTACATTAATGAAATTGAAAATATTAAAAGTCAACTTCAAAGATATGATGCTGCACGCTACAAAGGGGCTCGTATTCGATCTCGAAACCGGCGCACCTTGAATTCGGAGCAACCGACGCATCAAGCGCTACTCGATGAACAACGTCACGCAATTTCTAAAGTGACTACAAACTTATACTCTAAAGGTACGCTTGTAACTGATACAAAAGACATTACTTTGAAGTTTGAAAAGTACTATGAAAGTTTATTTAGTTCTCCTTCTGATGACCCTGATGTTCACCTCAAGGCTAGTTTTGTTTCTCTTTTGAGTCCCTTGAAGGACGATGATTGTGCAGTCATTAATGGACCCATTACTATACAGGAAATTGAGCAAGCAATTGACAACTTACCTTTATCGAAAACACCTGGCCCTGATGGCATCTCAGCTGAATTTTACAAAGCTTTCAAAAAAAGCGCTGTCTCCAATATTGCTGGATATTTTTCAAATAAGTTATGACATGGAGACACTACCACGATCTTTTTGCAAAAGCCACACTGTTTTAATACCGAAAACCTCCGAAAGGGAAAAACTTCGCTCCGTCGAAGGTTACAGGCCAATATCGCTGTCAAATGTGGACTACAAAATTTTTGCGAAAGTATTATCAAATAGGTTGCAATTTGCGATGTCGATCCTCATTGGGCCTCATCAGACATGCGGAATTAGGGGTCGATCTATACAAAACAATATACATGTCGCTCGTACAGTTCTTCAGTACTGCTATGGTTACCAAAAACAGCTTGCAATGCTGCAGGTTGACCTTGCAAAAGCCTTTGATCGTGTTAGTCATTCGTTCCTTTTTTCTCTTCTTGAGTATGCCAATGTTGGCACAGTTGTGCTTAAAGGCGTTAAACTTTGTTATAATGAATGTTCAACACGTCTAATTGTTAATGGTCAGCTCTCGAGACCTGTTTCTATTTGCTCTTCCGTAAAACAGGGATGCCCAATGTCACCTCTTCTGTTTGCGCTTTATCTAGAACCCCTGTGCTTAAGCATAATACAGTCCGGTTGTATTCACGGCTTCAGTATATTAGGCAGTGAAGTTAAAGTATTAGCTTATGCAGACGATGTCGCTTTCTTTTGCACGGATAAACGAAGCGTAGAAAATGTGGTATCGACAAAAACTGAAAATTTTGGCGTTGTATCAGGAGCTCGTTTGAATGCCTCTAAGAGTTTAGGACTATGGTTTGGATTGTGGGGTAGCACGCCAAATCAGTTCGCAGGGATTAATTGGACACGAACACCACCAAAGTACCTCGGTGTACCGCTAGACGCGTATAGATTCAGTGCGCATTACTGGAAGGAGCGCGTCCCTAAGCTTGAACGACAAGCCCAGACATTTGTTCCCCATCGACTTTCAATATTTGGGAGAGCTGAAGCCTGCAATACTTTCTTAGCAACAAAGCTCTACTACGTATTGCAACTTATCCATTGCGCAAGATTTTATGTACAACGCTTTCATCGAATTTTTGCTACCTTCATATGGTCTTCGACTTTTGAGCCCATGCGGCGTGACAACATATTCAGGCCAGTTAGTGAGGGCGGGTTGGGATTAAAACATCTTTATCTATGGCAAACAGTTTCACGATTCTTCTTTTTTCGAGACAATTCACATCCCGTAATCCGTTCATTCTTACAGGTTACACTTGTTGATTGTTTACCCGACTTAATTGTTTCATCAAGCTTCTCCGATCGCCCGTGTTTGTGGGGATTCATGCAGGAAATCTACCTCGCAATTCGGTTCCTTAAAGCTCGCTTTTCCATAGAATACCTGTACACAGTATCGCGCAAGGTACTGTATAAGGATCTTTTAACCATGCTTTTCCCGCCTCCGTTGTACCGTTCATTGTACTCCGATCTTCCTGGCCATGATGTGTTGAAACGAGTGCGCAAAATGTATATCCCGCCGAATTCAAAAACATTCTTTTATAAGCTCCACTCTGAAACATTGCCGGTAAACACATGGTTAAAAAGAAAAGGTATTTTTGTTTCTTCTGTTAACTGCCGCCTATGTGATGTGCCAGAGACAATAGAACACTGCTTCGTTAGCTGCAAAGACGCTATCCTGTTCTGGGATGTCCTTCAACGGGCTCTGAAGAAACGTTTTGAAATCAATTCTTACACTATACGTTATCTTCTGCCAACATCACTGGATGAAGTGCCCTTCGATATGTTTTTCCTCATGGGTATGCACAGCCTATGGAAGACACGAATGCAAGACCGCAACGCAGAACCCACCATTTCTTCGAGAACACATTTTATTAGAATGGCTGTTCACTTAAAGGACATTTATGACGAAATAGACTTTGAACCGGACTGGTACCCCATCTTGGTGAGGTGCTTGGCCTCACCATCTTTTGTGTGTGACATGATTTGATGAACTCTCGCTGCTCTACTGCACGTTGTTAGAAGTCAAGTGTTTGCTCAGTAACGCCAGAGCGCTTATTGTCGCTATGTGATTGTACTTGTTGCATACTATTAGTGCCATTTATGTTCATTGTAGCACGCATTTAATAAATACCATGAAAGAAAAAAAATTCAGCGTGGCGTAGTGGTAGAGTACTTGACTCACGATCCGAAGGTGCCGCGTTCGACTCCTCGTGATGGAAGGCTTCTTTTTTTTTTTTCAAGCGTTTTTTTTCTTTCCTTTTTTTTTTTGCCCTGAGGCTTTCTTCATTGTTTTCTATGCAATTACTTAGGTATGGAAGCTAGGGACGATGATCTTGACGGTTTAGAGCCGTTTTGCGCTCCATTGGTTTCCAGCATCCATCATACGCCAGCATACACCATTTGCCACCGTATTCCAGCACCATAATCCACCATAACGATGGATGGTGGAATGCACCATTCCTATGGTGGAGAGATTTTCAATAGGGTTTGGTTTCATTCGTGTGGCCCAGAGGCAACAGTTTCCGCTTGAAAAGCGGAGTCCTGCCAACTCTGAATCTTCAGCAGTGGGTTTTTGAGATAACAGGACCTTGTATCGCAAAATACACCATACACTGCTTCGTGCATCCGAAATACAGATACTAAACAGGTCTTAAGGGTCGAACCGCAATACATATGTAAGATAACGAAACAGTACCTAGGATGGTATCTAAAATAAGTGTGTATTCGTCGATGTGCAGCCCTGCATGATGCTTAGGTGGTATCTCTGGGGGGCTAGGAAGACGTTTGTTTAAGCCTAAATGACTTGTG
This sequence comes from Rhipicephalus appendiculatus, assembly GCA_030522465.1. Lineage (NCBI taxonomy): Eukaryota > Metazoa > Arthropoda > Arachnida > Ixodida > Ixodidae > Rhipicephalus > Rhipicephalus appendiculatus. The sequence goes on from JALIZH010011119.1 coordinate 14,059, forward strand.
TTTATTAGGTCTCAGTGCGGTTGACGCACATATGCTGTCCCAAGGAATTGTCAGCTACAGAAAGGTATATAACACCACAATGAACTAGATAGACCTCAAGTTGTGTGGTGCATTTAATATTGCTCCTACAGAACAGACGTTGTCAGAAAGCCACAAGAAAGGTGTTTTTGAGAAGCTTCGTGGATTTTCCGATGTGAGCGGATGTAAGAACAGTCGTAGAGTTGGTTCTCGTTTGATATGGCGATCTCCATGAAAAAATCCCAATCCCCTTTGCCAACACCTGAATTAGATATAAAAGATTGTTGTAAGTCGTTGAGACTCATGCGATAGCATGTACTCCTGTTTTTTTTTTTTTTATTAGTCAAATATGCATCCTTCCACCTCTTTGGTATCCACCGGGAGTCGGAGAATTATTATCCAAGGACGTCGGTATATCATTCTACCACGAACAAGCCCACGAACAATTCTGAGAATTGTTCGTGGGCTTCAGAAATAGCACAATTTCATCGTCTGAATTTACAGATACGCGGTGCTAGACGGTGACTTCGCATAGCAAGCTACTATAAGAACTCTAAAAACAACACAGGGCGGAAATTCTTTACATTTACGAAATGGGTGCGCTGATCACACTTCAGCAAAACTATCACCAAGCTATACAGATATATTTTTTATTGATCTCTTTGCTTTTATTAGACCCAATATAAGGGTCTGAACGCTGCTGTGCATGCGCTGCCGTCGCAGCCTCTCTCGTTGTCGTTCTGTACCGCTACGTAGGTTGTATGCCATTCCTGCCCCTGAAAATTCATACGTTCAACAACGACACGAACAATAGCAAAGTTCTTAGGTTAGCATTCCGTTGATGCGTACACTGTACTCGGCACAAAGAGTACAATAATGTCACACTACCAAAAAATCACCTTCAGATGCGCGACCAAAACCTACGTAAAGGTTACAGGTGCCTGTCATTTCATGGAAAGAAGCAGGAAATATAGGCGAATACCAGAGGACGTACTGCTTTTTTTTAGGTATGGGAAAGTGTTCTTATCCAATGGACCATTTGCAAATGTCCTCAAGTTGGCTGCCCTGTTAAGTAATTTGCGAACCAAAAGGCCGTTACCGGCCTACTTTTTTCTTCAAACATGATGTGTTGATGGAGAGCCTCAGGAGCGTGTTATTACCACTGCTCTTCATGGTTCATCTTTAAACTTTTTATTGTGATAGCAATTGTATGGACACTCTCGACAGGTTTCTGCCGTCGGCGTCGCCGTCGCAATCCCCGCGTTGTACTTTTTAAATCACCCCGCTCTAATCGTCAATAGCTTTTGGGTATACATTGGGACACGTGTTCACGAAGCCCAAAGACCGCACACCTGCCGATTATGAGAGCAGGGTTCTCTACAAAGTACAATGCGGCAATCGCGACGCCGCTTATATCGGCGAAACGGGCGGTAAAGGCCAAAAAAGATTTATAGAACACCAAGGGGGGACGTTCCTGGCCACCCATGCAACGCGCTCTAAGACTGAGCTTGATGAACACTGCTCGACCATAGGTAATAGCTTCGACCTAAGCAATGCGACGACGCTGGCTCGGGAACGGAGGTGGGGGGAAATAAAGCTATTAGAATTATGGTTGCTTCGTCCTGAAGCACCGATTTGCAACAACAACCGCAGCCCCCTACGAACGTTTGCGCGCACGTGTGTGGCTAGTGGACTGAGAGATACCGAGAATGTCACCAGCATAGGCGGCGAAACACCTATGTATTTTTCACTAATTGTTGTCTTAACCGAGAGTAAAGCTTTTACAATAATTAATTCAGTCGTATTTTGGAACATTTCTGCATATGCAGCATCATTCGGCAAAACAAACAAATTCGTTTGAAAAATAAGGAAATGAAGAATGTCGTTTGTTTTTCGTACCTGTGTTTTCTGCATACTTATTACTTTTGTAGTTTTGTTGACTGGACATCATGTAGAATTTGTTTTTGTGTACCTGACAAACAGGTGCTTTAGTGAGCTCGCCATAAGCAACTGCATACATTCTATGAAATGATTCTATCTGTACGAAACATGATATTTTATGCTCTTCGTAATAATTCTATAAAACGTGTGTTCATTTGCAAATGAAGCTGTCATTAGAGTGTACTAGAACAGCGGAGTGCCCGGAACGAGCTTCAAAAAGTGAAGCCCAAACAGGGTCAATCCGCTTGCGGCGCTGCGATCGGTAGTCTCCAGTGTGTCGTCGTTTTAAGAGTTGCGCGCGGCTCCACCAATGGGGTGCAGAGGTAGAATACCCGCTTCCCACTCGAAAGGCCCGGGTTCGAATCGCAGCTGTAGATGTTGAATTTTTATTCTTTAGTGTAACTTCTTATAGCTGTATTGTTTTTTCTTGTTTCTTAAAACTAGCTGCAATGGGTACGTATTGCCACAGAAAATCACTGAAATGTGAAGTAAAATGCAAGATATTTGGCGCTGAGCGTAATTATTTGCAGCGCCGCCGCACGGCATTCAACAAATACGTAAAGTATGGCCCCTGGGATTTCTCTTATTCGCAAAGATCTCGGAGCCATACTTCACGTCTTTGTTGAATGCCGTGCGGCGGCGCTGCAAATAATTACGCTCACTGTCAAATTTATTGTATTTTACTTCACATTTCAAGTTACTTTTGTGGCAATGCGTACGAATTGAAGCGAGATTTAAGAAACAAGAAAAAACAATACAGCTATAAGGAGTTACACTAAAGAATAAAAACTCAACATCTACAGCTGCGATTCGCACCCGGGTCTTTCGAGTGGGAAGTGGGCATTCTACCTCTGCACCACTTTGGTTGAGCCTCGCGCAACTCTTAAAACGACGACACACTGCAGACTACTGATCGCAGCGCCGCAAGCGGATTGACTCTCTTGGGGCCTCACTTTCTGTACATTGGTGCTGCGGCCGTTCAGAGCACTCCCCTGTTCTAGTACACTCTACTGTCATGTACACGAAAAGAAATTTTACAGCGTGTCGAGCGAGCAATGTGCTCACTAAACCCGCCACGGTGGTCTAGTGGTTATGGTGGTCGACTGCTGACCCGAAGGTCGTGGGATCGAATCCCGGCCGCGGCGGCCAAATTTTCCATAGAGGCGACAATGTTTTAGGCCCCTGTAGTTAGATTCAAGTTTATGTTAAAGAACCCTAGGTTATCGAAATTTCCGGAACCCTCCACTACGGCGTGTCTCATATTCAGATTTTGGTTCTGGGACGTTAAACCCCGAAGAATTATTAATTCACAAAACGCTCAGTAAAAAATGCACCCAAATAACAATTACACAGAATACACAGGCATGGAGGACATAAATGAAGTCGTGCATTTTTGCATTTTGCTAACAGATTTTCTAATGCAGCTGTGGTACAAAACCATTATTTCGCAATAACGCGAATGTGCCTTCTTGTATAGGACAATACAGGCAGACTGTTCTGCGGCACCTTTTAAGCTTCTTCTGGTAATTATACCATGGCGCACCGCCGGCTAATCTCGGAGGCCATGATTATACAAACGTAGGAAGTACGTAAGAAGACTTTGAAAGAAATTGTATTCTCGTCACGGAATGGGGTCTCGAATTCGGACGGAGTGTTTTGCGGTAGCTGCACTAACGTAAGAGTTCCGTAAGCAGACTCCGTCTTACAGAAATCGGCAGTGCTATACTCTTCAGAATTGGCCGCGAAGTAGTGGAAGATATTTCTTCATGGTAGTTAGCAACTAGCGATATAAGAGTGCTGTCTGGTTCGTCTGGGTCCACGCAAGCGAAGTTGGTAACATTGCGTGGTTGGTCCGGTGGATCCCCTATCACGTATGCAATGCACCTCCCAATTGGCTGCAATAAAACAAATCACAGGATACTCTGTAGCACAACTCTACGCACATCACATTGGTCTAAATGGAATGTATGAGCTAGAGTTTAGCCTGTTGTACTCCGATAAATTCGCATTAAGAAAATATTCCATATAATTCGAAAACCATTCTATACTCGGCGACAATATTTTTTTAACAGCACTGTGGAAGCTACAGAACCAAAGCGCATGCCTGCTTCCGCGCCAAAAAAAAAATAGTACTTAATTTACTCATAATTTTCTCATTTGCCTTCCTGCAATAAATAATGCTTTATTCATTATTAGACCGGGACAGTAGGCGGAAGTTGTATAGATGAAATACAGTTACTGTCCACTTTGCAAGAATGCTTCCCTTTTCTTTCCATTTCTTAGACAGCATCACCTTTTCAGCCCATCCCGTTTTTTTTTTTTCCAAGGAAACATGGCGTTCGTGACGTCAGTCTGCGGGCGCAAGCGCGCTGTTTAGCTCTCCAAGAAAAATATACTCGTAATATGACACTAAAATGTACACTGAGCGATCGAAATGTTTCACTCATTCATAGTCTTCATGTATATGTTTTTCTAAACGCGTTAACGATGTGAGCGGGCAAAACCGAAAGCAACCGCAATCTGCCGTACTACTTGCGGAGCAACACGAATGTGCTGAAGCACCGCCTCCGTAGCCTCCGCTCTAATGTCAAGATAAGTTGTCGCCGAGCATAGATAAAAAACATGCATTTTCTTTTCAGAAGTTTACCTTCTTCCCAAGCGAAATCCAGTGGTGGCAATTCACATCACAATTGTTACAAGTCTGATTGCAGGGTGGAGGAATGAAGCGGTTCATAGCTACATCCACACAGGGCAATAACCTTTTTTGCGTTTGCTCTTCCGTTGAAATCGCCTTCCGATATCTCACCCGGCTACAGAAGAATGACAAATATACAAAACTTCATTTGGAAACTATTTATACTTTGTTATGCGCATTTATTTTGTACTTGTAGAATTTTCATAATTAAAAATAACAAAGTAAACAAATCGAATCAATCGAAACATCGCTATTCAGCGCAGCAACTGGCACCATTCTAATTAGGAAAGAGAAGCGACTATTATTACAAAGAGTAAACGTTCTTGCAGCACAAAGGTCACACTGTGACCCAAAATGCGGACGGCATGCCCTTCATTGTCAATTGTTAAGATAAGGCGTAATCCCTGTAAAATCACCGAATCTTGAGGCATAAGATATTCGTTTCTGCCCGTTATAGTGCCTTTTTGTTACAGTTTGCAATGCGCCAAATGTGGAGCTTTATTACGGAAGTACCGAAAGCAAAATGTGAAAAAACAATGCGGCTTGAAACATGTAACTTGAGACGGTGCCGAGTAAAAAAAACAAGTTCACCGACAAATACAGTACTTCCTAATGCGCATTATGGGCGCAGCTTCGTTTTGTGAAGTAGGACAGCACCATCTACACAAAAATTATGATGATTTATGGCGTAGTGGGTACCATGCAAATGCGCTTGTAGTAGTTGCCCCAAGAGAGTTTAAAAAAGGCTCTCAAAAGGCCGCTCTCCCAGCTTTCGCTGTGGCTGTGCTGCGCGTTTTTCGTGTTATGACCAGTCATTTATGTTCGTGATACAGTCATGTTCTGCCATACGAATTTTGGCATAAATCTCATTAACGATACGGCCAGGAGAGCACAAAGTCGAAGGCGGCTAGATAGACAGCTAGATATATAAATAGATAGATAGATAGATAGATAGATAGATAGATAGATAGATAGATAGATAGATAGATAGATAGATAGATAGATAGATAGATAGATAGATAGATAGATAGATAGATAGATACGCTCAAAGTCGCCGAAGTTCGCTAAGAAATGCTTCGCATTTAATGATATCATGATCTCGTTTGTTTGACCTCAAACAGCACGCGCTGGCAGCTTCGAAGAGAGTGAGCACATGCCTCTGTGTGAAAAGGGGGCGCGTCAAAAACTGCCACATTCCCGCTCTTTTCCTTCCACGCACGAGTGCAAGGTTTTCCTAAACTGTTCATGGCAACGTCTCTTTTTCGGACAACGTGCTTGAAATGCGAAGTATTGTTTAGCAAACTAAAGGCACTCTGACCGTTTTCATCTATCTATCTATCTATCTATCTATCTATCTATCTATCTATCTATCTATCTATCTATCTATCTATCTATCTATCTATCTATCTATCTATCTATCTATCTAGCTGCCTTCGTCTAGGCGCTCTCGTTGTCGTCTCCATAACTTGACGCATAACACAGTTACCATGCGAGGGCACAAGCGTATGACAAACACAATGAACAGTTCATTCATGATTAGCGTGAAATAACTGTCGGATACGTCGTGAAACCTTTTTCCTTCAGTAACGTGTGGAACATACCCGTATGCCATGGCTCATGGATTGCGGGTAGGAGCCACAGGTGATTCACAGTTGGTATCACCCCGGGAACGCGATAACAGACTTCAAAAATCTTTGCACGATGGCGTTATGAAGCTTGCGTCGCAGGAAATGCGGTGCAGGTGTCGGCAGCGTTCTCGGTGAGGGAATTATTGGAGGGATGGTAAGATTGAAAATCAAACTTAAAGCTACAATGGAACCCAGACATTCTGCATGGCAGTCAAGTATTCATCCGCATAGATACGCCAGTGCTTGAAACTGCGTAACCTTCTATAGCCCACAGCCATTCCAGGGGTGCAAGTAAATATTTTTCTGCCTATATGCATTAATTATACATACGAAAGTGGGAATAAACTGAAAACCTGGGAAGTATAGCTTTAGTTCTAGAAGAAAATAAGGTTTCACATGTGTATGTGTAGATGGTGGCAACACCAGTTACACTAGACCCATCCTTCGTTATCTTACATGTAAACTTTACTTGCCGGCGGCTCTGTGTCCACGAATTACTCATTATCATCATCACTATTTATCGTAATCAACGCCTTCATCACCAGTTCAAGGCGTTCAGCATAAACGTTCACGTGGCTTCTTCATAACGTTTCTGATTTAACCCTCTCATCATCATCGTGCATTATCGCCATCATCAACGCGTTAATCCACATGTTACAACGTCTTCATCATCACCATAACTATCACCATTAATAGCTGGCCCATTCGCTTGCTCACAGCTTTATTTCAACGCTTTCATCATCATATTTATCGTCGTTCATCATCATTACTAATGCGTTCATGCTCGCGTTCATGCTTGCGTTCAAACTGAATGTTTTATCGCCAGCAGTAGCATTTTTCGAGGGGCCTTTGCATGTTGATGACTCTGCTTCAACGTGCTAATTATCGGTGCTTGACAAACCGCAACATTCGCTTCCGCTAGTCACCTCGAAAATTATGGAATGAACGTCTTCAGTAGTTAATCCACGTCCCCAATAAAGCATATTAAAACATCACTTCTAAAATGGCGTATTTTAGCCACATTATAGATAACGTTTTATACAGAGCCACACGCCAACGAAGCGGATCCTACTACCATGGGGCGTTCAACAAATCTCTTACGCGGACTCGGTATGCTTGTAGTTCACAAACGTGGACGTCACGGCGACAACTGAATTTACACAGCTCTCGCTAACAGTGCAACAATACTTATAAAAAAATAAGATAAACACTTCATTTTCTGAAATAAAGCTGAATCATAATTAAACTCTTACTAATTTAGGGTGAACTTATAAAAACAATGTAGGCATACACCTCTACCGGCGACTTGAGAGGAACGCCTTTGTTCTGTGCGCACGTAACGCATGGCAACGTGCTGTCTTTCACTTTCTCTGTGTCCTTGTTTGCATTAGCGCAGTTAAACCATTCAAGAATGAACGTTTACCAATTAGCGTAACTTAGGGCTCTATTGCACTTACCACTGTTTGTTCATAGAAGTGGATACACGTGGATGTGTTTATGAAATGCTTAAGTACTGCCAACATTTCAAAACGATTTCTAAGTCAACTCATTGGCTAGCCTGATCCCACCTCACTGATATGTGTTGTCCACATATGTGGAGGCTGGGGTACAAAGGGTTATGAAAAAGACCCAATAATGTCGTCGTATCGAAGCAACGTCAACTGTGTTTTCAGTGTTCGCCAGCGGCGTTTGTAACTACGTAATAAACATTCAGTATTAACTCCTATGACTTGCCAAGCTAAACCGTTGCTCAACCAAAAGCAATACGGCAAAAACTGTTTCGTATGATGTGCACATTATCGCGCCGTACCGTGCTGTTCATTTCGATAAAACTGACATACCTTTGCACAATCGGAGGAATGCGGCAAAATGCGGGCAACATCGCACCGTAGCGCTCAGTTCATTTCGATAAAACTGACATCTGTGGTCTAAGGTGATTATCGACGTCGCCTAGGAGCACAGGGTACACTTTAGGCTCAGTGCAGTCAACGGGCCTGGTAAGCCCACTATCAGTCCCTTAACGAGGGATAGGGTATAGGAGCCCTCTCCTCCAATTCGATGTTTCCCCAAACAGGTACTTATACCAAAATAGGTGCTTTCCTCTAATAGTTAAGGCCTTAATAGGTGCTGTTATAATTGGTACGGTACGGTACGAAGAACTTTATTTAAAGATCCGGAGAAGTGCCACCCCTTAGGGTGACGCCGCGGGCCGCTCCCACGTGGGGACAGTTAGACCTAGCCTAACCGCCGCATCGCAGGCTCTCTGGACAGCCCAAAGTTGACGCTGGTATTCCGAGCTCTTGAGGGCCGAGCTCCAGTTCTGCTCTGTGAGGTCCTTATCCCCCCGTAACGAGGGGCACCGCCAAAGAATGTGCTCTAAATCGCACGTTGCTTTTCTCAAATAGCCAAGGAGCCGAAGGGGACCACTATCAAGTGCTCCCCTCCCCCTTCCACCGTCCCGAAAAAAACTTCCTCGCCGCGGGCCTGATGGCCACGAAACGCACATAAGTACTCATCAGGCACAAAAAAGTCGGCCTAACTCACAACGCTTGACTCAAAGCAATAAAAAAAATCAGTATAGGCCACAAATAGCCTACTGCTTCGCGTGAAATCGACTCTCACCGCGAGTGGGATGTACCGAATTTTTCACCAAGTCCGAAGGCTGGTTCACGACAGCGTAAAACCCTTTGTTGACGAACACGCGCTCGTACTACCCGAATTGATGTTTTCTTATGTATGTTTCAATTACCTTCCTTCATTTAGCACATCAGTTGCGCTAATTGCAGTGAGGAGTCTCACTACACCTCGCAATATTCATTCTCACCTCGGTAGTGACGGGTTTGCACGCGGTGGTGTCGTATTTGACACGAGAGTTGCAGTAAGTTGGGGCAATCGTGAAAATCAGCTCGAAGTATTCATCAATCTCCTCCTGGAAGAGGGAAGAACAGCAGCCATCAGAATTTAACGCCACTTTTTAAACATTTTACCATGTGATGTAAAATATTGTCACGTCGACGAACGGGGTTTATTGAGACGCGACGCAGCGGTAGCCTCAGCGGCCTTGAGTTCTCACCGAGGTTGTCACTATCCCAAGGCACGTCTTCTTCCTACTCAGCTATCTCATCCCCAGACCCACTACACACAGGTGCACATACCCAAACTACGATCGTAACATCTCTCCGCGCACAGACGAAGCCCACCGGGGGATTCAAACAGTGTCTCTAGGAATAAACGGCTTTAAGCGGGTAGTATGCGTAAGTGCTGTCTTTGAGACGCGTCGGCCATTGGCATTGAGGCGAGCAACGCGGTAAGTCACTTCGCTTATGCGGGTCGATAACTACTTAGGGTCCAGCATAGTTTGCCAGCAGTTTTTCACATAATCCACGTTTTCTCGCTGGTGTCCAAAGCCACACCAAGTCACCGGGTTCATATGTGACATGTCGGCGTCGCCGGTCGAACCGTACCTTTCTTGCGAAGCAAGAGTGCGCAAAGGAGCGACACGTCGGACCTCTTCCACACGGCACAAAGTCTGAGAAGTGGAGATATCATCGTGATCTAAAAATGGGAAAATCGTGTGGAGTGTATAGCGTTGCGGTCTAGCATAAAGAAGAAAGACGGGACTGTAGTAGGCAGTTTCATGTTGTGATATGCTGAATGCATAACGAATGAAAGCCGGAACATCGTCCCAGTTTTTGTGATGTTATGAGATCACACTACAATTGTAACAATATATCCCGAGACGTGAAGAGAGATGAAAACTTTTTCACTAGATAACACAGCATGAGGAAACAACTGACATTTTTCGGAAGAAAAGTAGCAATATTCGCAGCTCTACGTGCTAAAATCACGATATCATTATAAGGCACGCCATAGCGGAAGACGAGATATAGCCTCGACTACCGATCGGCAGCGTTTTCTGACCAAGCTCAAAAAGTGTTGCAGGGCCGCTTTAAGGTGTTCGTTATGCTTTGACGTGACCCAACAATACACAAATCAAAATATCAAATGTTGCGAGGAATCTGCGACTAAAGGCTTAGCTGTTCAGGTTATTCATGGCGCAGTACTGTTTATATATTTCTTTAACGTTACATGTCTTCGTTTATGCAAAAAAACACTTGCCAATTGTGGCTCGTAAATGTATGTGCTCGGAAATTTGGCAACTGAAAGCTGCCTCAATAACATTCCCTCGTCCCGCTCCGCGTTTTGCTGTCCAAGACAAACTCATCCATCGGCGAAGCTACCCATCTCATGGCTGCTAAGGATACGCCGTCATGTACGCACGGAAGTGTGCGCGCCTTTCTGTACCAACCCGCAAAGCGCTCACACCGGCTTACTCAATGAGTACATACAGCAGCCTGCGTCAGCGGTACTACATGTGATGTATCTATACACTTCTGTGCTGTTATATGCACGCTTTCGCTGCCTGCCAGCGGACGCATGCATATTCGCAATGCCCATAGACTGTCACGCCACCTGGCGGATGCCAGGAGGAGGGTTAGCAGACGACAAAGCGGCAGCCGCTCCTTTGTTTGGTTGTGCTAGCCTGATTCTTATCGCTTGTGCAGGAAAGAAACACTACCCTCTCCTCGAAAGAGTACTCTGGGCATGTGGCGCTGTTGTAGTTCTTGGTCGACGCTCGCGCGATAATCATCCAACCACGCTCGACCATACGTGATCGTATCCAAAATGAGTATGATCGAGAATATCACTTCTGCTCTTCGGCAAACCTAGCCCCATATTTCCAAGCGGCAATTCAGAAACAACTGACGCTCTCGCGGCGCAAAGGTTCGTTTGCTGCCACGGTGGCAGCGTGTCTTTACATTTACTCTGGTTGTCCCAGCGTTCGATTTTGCAATGTTTGGGTTGTCTCGGCATTCCAATACAAGTGACCACGACATCGTTTCCTCGCAGAACCGGAACTAGCTGGCTGTCCTCTGGCTGCCAGCAAGATGGCAGAAGTTCTAAAATCGAAGGGTAGCTTTATGTTTCTTTTAGAAAAAAAAACGTTTTTTGCCCTTGCACCTCAATACGGGCTTGTCAGCATCGATTTTTACTGGATTCGGACCGTATGTTTGGCTGAATCGTATGTTTATTTGTTTATTTTCGCGTTTTTTTTTCGAAAAATGTATCAACGAGATTCGACTGTGTATATATCTATATATATATATATATATATAAAGGAAAGAAGTGTGAACTTAAGGGCTCGTTTGCTTCGTTAAACACAATATTAATGTGAACTAAGAGACAATGATGCCAAGCAATGTATAGGGGACGTTATTGGAAGTAATTGTAATGTAAATGTGAAGAAAGAAAAGCGGACGAAAAGATAACTTGCCACCGGCAGGATCCGAACCTGCGACCTTCGAATAACGCGTCCGGTGCTCTACCACTGAGCTACGGTGGCGGACATCGCTCCGTCCACTTTATAAGGCATATATGTGCATTTTAAACGTGGGAACGTTTTTTGCCCTTGCACCTCAATATGGGCTTGTCAGCATCGATTTTTACTGAATTTTTACACACACACACACACACACACACACACACATATATATATATATATATATATATATATATATATATATATATGTGTGTGTGTGTGTGTGTGTATGTGTGTGTGTGTGTGTGTGTGTGTGTGTGTGTGTGTGTGTGTGTGTGTGTGTGTGTATACTGAGAGAGTCCTTACAATTTGCTATCGTCATAATACGGTTAACTGATAACTCATGGTTGTAGGCAATTCATACGTCCACATACTATCCAAGAAATTATCTACTGAATGTGCACACTGACGGCGGAGAGAACTTGTGTATCCGGGCGCTGTCGAAGGGAAAGAGGCTACGCTTGCGGTACTGTCGGTAGAAACAGTGCGGTGTGTGGGATCAGCAAATAGGAACAAGGCGGTGCTTGCGGGTACGTGAAAGCAAACGAAAAAAAAATCGTGCTTTACGCTGGAAATGTAGAAAATTAATAATAATCCTTCTTGGGGAAAGAAGATGCGACAATAAATGTGACTTACCGATGAGCATACTCTTTCGACCGAGAGGACGGTATTATAAAAGTTGATGTTAGTCTGCTTCGAAACGACGAAATCGGCAACGATATTATACCAGTAGTCATCTCGCATCTTAAGGAGTTTGCAGATGCCGGTCTGATTGCCGTTTGTTTCTATTGCTTTTCCACGGCAAAGCACTTCCCCGTGAAAAACGGAAAACAGTATTAAAAGCTGATATCTCATCCTTTCTTGTCGCCAAGGCTCTGAAAAATAAAGGAAACAGCAGAGCTCTACTCTAGCCAGATATACCTTGTGACCATCTCGACGAAGCCTTTCAATTTATGCCGGTTGAAAAAACCGCGAAAAAAAATTACGGCAATACGCCTTGCGTTAGCCTAGGGTATATAATCACTAAACGGCGCTATGAAGCAAGAAAAAAAAACATGAGGGAGCACACGAGACACAACTAAACTTTTTTCCACATGCGCAGAACATAAATATATGCACACACGTGGCCTCATACAGATAACAAACAAGAAGAGAAACCAAGAAAAAAACCATTGCAAAAGAAGAACTAAAAACCCAAAAGTACCTCTACCAATTCAGGTACAATATTTCTTTCCCGTATTCAGGTCAATATTGTCACGTGGTCGTGACGTCGACGAAGGAGCAGTCGGTAGGTCCAAAATGAAACTGTTTATTTGGGCCGAACTTGTGGCCGGGAAACGGAAAGTCAGATTACAGCGATACACACTGGCACTGATAAGCGGCGAACAGAGTGTCGGCCGTCGATCAACTGAACATCGCTGGAACGCGCCGGCTTTTTTATAAATCACGCGTCGAACATTCTAGCCTTATCAACTAGTCGTCGCGCAAGCTCTGGAATAATCTTGAGTGTTAGCGCGTCTTGCGTGCAATCTTAACAAAACGATCTACCTACAACCGGAGAAGCTTCTGGAACAATAAGGCGCGGTCTGCGCCGCGTACTGCTGATAGTCTTTGTGGGCGGAAACCGAATACAGTAAAAGAAACGCGCGTGGCAATATTCATGTCCCGTATTCGCGGGGAACGTAGGTTTTAGCAAGAGACATCTGGCACCGTCTCGTGTAAGGTATTCTAAGCTTGAACGAAGTGTTGTGTAGCTGATGACGGAGAGCGCGAAGCACGTGCAACAGCTCTCACTTCTTCGTTCTTTTTCGCCTGAGTGACGTAAGTTCAATCTTCCATAATTCTTCTTTTTTTTGTCTTTTTGGTGTGCACGCATCCAAGAGGTAGCGCACGACGTGTTACGTTGTTCTGAAGAGCGTTTCTTTGTTGCACTATCCTCGCATCTCTGGTATCTCGCAAATTCGCGATATCCGGCATTTGAGTCAGCGAGTGGTGACTTCCGGTATGGCAAGTTCGTTTTTTTTTTATTTATTGATACATGATGGACGTTCACTAATTTTATGAAAAAATAGGACTTTCCACGCGCTTGCCATCAGAAGTTAAAAGTGACGATAGCTGTCTCAGTGGCACCGAAGACGACGATATCGATCCCGATCCCCATGCACAAGCACGAGTGCCTTCATCAAGCAAAGAGGATGCAGACGAAGATGCGGTAGATGAACCAAGTGCCCTCCTAAAACATGCAGTGCGATAGAAAAAAACAGACTGTCAATAACAGCGGGAAATGCCTCACGGTAAAGCCACTCTTCTTTAGTATGACACTATCCGAGGTCCTATTGAACATTTCAAGGGATTTGTTTATGAAGTCTCTATAGATCACATTGTTGAGCAGAGCTATCTTTTTGTGACGGAGAAAAAATCCTAATAAAAGCCTCGTGACGAGCCAGATCTACTTGTGGGCAGCGTCACATTCATGTCACTCTGTCGACTCCCAAGAAGTTGGCTATAATGGGCGGCGGATTCCCGGACCCTCACGGAGGCCGACACGATGTCACGTGGTCGTTGTGGAAGCGATAAAGTAATAATAATACGTGGGGTTAACGTCCCAAAACCACGATATGATTATGAGAGACGCCGTAGTGGAGGGCTCCGGAAATTTCCACCATCTGGTGTTCTTTAACCTGCACTGACATCGCACAGTACACGGGCCTCTACCGTTTCGCCTCCATCGAAATGCGACCGCCACGGCCGGGATCGAACCCGCAACCTTCGGGTCAGCAGTCGAGCACCCTAACCGCTAAACCACCGCGGCGGACGGAGCGATAAAGTCAAACTTGCATTTCAACAATGACCGCAAGCCATCACCCAATGATCCACACAATGATCGTCTTCTCAAGGTTCGGCTTTCAACACATTTCTGTATTGAGCCAGATAATGGCTTAACTTCCGGTTGTCGCGAGTTCGCGACATACTGTCAGGGATGACAAGAGAAGTGGGAAAAAGAAGGCTGGAATAAGAGGAGATGAAAGAAGAAGAAGCAGCTCGGTGTGCGCGCGGCAGGAGCCCACCGTGGCAGGGGGTCACGCGCACGGCAGAACGGCTTGGAGACCCGCCTGAGCTTTGGCCTCGGCGAGGTGCGGTGCGGTCCGGTTGTCCAGCTGGCTGGCTGTGCTGCGAGAGGTCGGGACCGGTCAGCGTTTACGCCGCCGACCTTAAACGAGCCCGGGCTTGCGGCCGCCCGTCCAGCTGTCACGTCAACGACGCACGAGTACGACGTCTCGTGTGTGAAGCGGTCGGCAGCCGCGGCGACGTCAGGGCGACTGACGCAAGGAGCGACGGACGCGACTATCAGCGGTGCGGGGTCAGCGCGTGAAGACAAACTGTAAGCGGCTGACAATTTTCGTACTGGTTGTTGTGTACGTAAAGGACACGCGTAGAACTGGATAGGACGTGCTAATTAGTATGTTTTGGGGAACTCTAGCTATATCTAGCTAACTCTATTTTTGTGTGTTGGTGTGTATATATATATGTGTGAAGTGAAGGTTGTGTTTTCGTCACACCTGTGTCGCCTTTCCTGAGTCCAGTCCGCCGACTCGAGCGAAACGCGCCGGGCCATTACTAACATCGTGACAACATTGGCGAGCCTGCCAGGATGCCCATTTAAATTTGTCACGTGCCCTGGACTAGTTTGAGAGGCGGGATGGACCTGGAACGGTTGTTGTCGGCTGGACATGCCGCGGGCTTGTAAGCCGAGGCTATCATGCAATTGTACGAGGAGGAGAAGAAGAGATTAAGAGAGGAGCGAGCAGAGGTGCGAGAGGCTGCAAAAGAGCAGGAAGAAATAGCGAAGGCAGCAGATGAGCGGGCGTATAGAAACTTGATGATAGAAAAAGAGTTAACTGAGAAGAAGCTGCAGTTGCGTGCATTGAGCAGTGCGGAAGGGGCAGGAGCGGTAGCATATACTGCACCCCAGAGGGTAGATAAAGTGTGTCCCCAAAAGTTCATCGCACCGTTTGATGAGAGGCGGGACGATTTAGATGCCTATATTCAACGTTTTGAAAGAATCGCAACCGCGCAAGGGTGGCAGAAGAGTGATTGGGCAACTGGGCTCAGTATGTGTCTTGTAGGGGAGGCACTGGCGGTTTTCAGCCGGATGCCAGCAGCTGACGCGCTCGACTACGACAAGTTGAAGGTCGCTCTGTTGCAACGGTTTCGGCTGACTGCTGAGGGTTTCCGGGAGAAGTTCAGGTCTTCCAAGCCCCAGGAAAATGAGACTGGCCAACAGTTCGCCGCCCGCATCTCCAATTATTTCGATCGCTGGTTGGAGATGGGAAAAGTAAAAACGACATTCGAAGACTTGAGGGACAGCATGATCGCGGAACAATTCCTGGCGTCTTGTCATCCGGGAGTCACTGTCTTCCTCAAGCAGCGCAACCTGAAGACGGTGGCAGAGCTTGCCGAGCATGCGGACCGGTATTTAGAAGCCGAAGGACAGAAGAACTTAGGAAAGAGAAAAGAGGAGAAGGGGACAGAGGAGAAAGAACAGACTCGAAGCACTGCCAAATGTTTTCTGTGTGGCAAGGCAGGGCACAGAGCTGCAAGTTGTCGACTGGGCCGTCCGAGTGGTTCAGCATTGCAGTGCGACAGGTGTGGACGCCGAGGACACACAGAAGAAACCTGCAGAGCTAGTTCAGGGAACAAGACGGCGTGCGTGGTTGTAGATGACAGCCCTGTGAAAAATGACCACGTGAATGTTGTGGAAAAGGAGGGGAAGGACAAGAACAGTGCTGCGACTATGTCTTCCAAGGTCAGAAGACACGGAGACGTCAATGCCAGTGGTAACCGGGATGCTGCAGGTACGTGAAGTGTCCGTTCTTCGAGACACAGGGTCGAATACTGTGCTGGTAAGACGGTCCTTGGTACCAGAGTCACAGGTCTTCGGGGCAGAGAAGACAGTTCGACTGGCGGATGGAACTGTACGGCGAATGCCTTTAGCGCGAGTTCTGATTTTGACACCTTTTTACTGTGGGTGGATAGAAGCCGGATGTGTACAGAATCCACTGTATGATGTGATTCTAGGGAATGTGCAAGGTGTTAGAGGCGTGGACGATCCAGATCCCTTGTGGAGCATCCCTACTACAGATATGGTACAGGGCATGAAGCAGGAAGTGTCTGAAGACAGGGATGAGGACGGAAAAGGAGGACCGAGCACAGCCACACGGGGATCTACCGTATGTTCAGCGGAAAAACCGGCAAGGGACAAAAACAGGGAGAAGAATGAAAAAAAAGATGTTATGGAATCAGTATTGAACGTGACCGCCACTGAAATGAGAGAAAAACAAGAAGCGGACAGCACGTTGCGACGTTCTTTCGAACTTCAAGGGAAGTGGATTCAGGGTAAGAAGAGTAAAACTATGCATAAATTCGAGAAAATGGGAGAATTGCTTTATCGAGTGGTAAAGATACGTGATGGAGGAGAGAAACGACAGCTAGTACTGCCAGCAGGTCTTCGAAGAGCCGTACTCGACCTGGCTCACGACTCTATTATGGCTGGGCACCAAGGAATAAGGAAGACGACAAATCGGGTAGCCGAAGAATTCTTCTGGCCATGCATGCAAAGTGATATTAAACGGTTTGTCCGATCTTGTGATACATGCCAGAGAACCACACCGAAGGGGCTGGTATCAAAGGTACCGTTAGGTACTATGCCGGTTATTGAGCAACCATTTGAGAGGGTCGCAGTCGACATTATAGGCCCGATTAAACCAGCATCTCATAAAGGCAACAAGTACATCCTCACAATGGTGGATGTTGCAACAAGGTACCCCGAGGCAGTTCCACTTCAAACAGTGGACACAGTGACAATTGCGGAGGCTCTCGTGGAAATGTTTACGCGGTATGGAGTACCGAGGGAGATCCTCACAGATAGGGGGAACCTATTTTACCTCCGAATTGATGGCGGAAATTTGCAGACTGTTGTCTCTGCGGCACCTGCTAACGACCCCATACCACCCTATGTGTAATGGGCTAGTTGAAAGGTTTAACGGCACATTAAAAAGCATGTTGCGCAAAGTGTGCCAGGAGAAACCCAAGGACTGGGATCGGTATTTACCGGCACTGTTGTTTGCGTACAGAGAAGTGCCGCAGGCCAGTACTGGATTTTCGCCATTTGGAGCTTATTTACGGAAGAGCCGTGAGAGGGCCATTAATGGTTTTGCGAGAGATGTGGTCGAGCACAGAACTGAAGGACGAGCAAAAATCCTCATATGCCTATTTGCTGGAACTCAGGGATAAACTAGAAGAAACATGCCGCATCGCTCGGGAAAGTCTCACTGAAGCACAGGCATCGTACAAGAAATATTACGACAAGAAAAGCCGAAGAAGAGTGCTTCAGGTCGGGGATAAAGCATTGATATTGCTTCCGAACGAGACCAACAAACTCACAATGAGCTGGAGAGGACCATTTGAAGTGAAACGAAGAGTGGGTGACGTAGACTATGAACTAGAAATCGGACCAAGAAGGAAAGTACTGCATATCAACATGCTAAAGAAATACGAAGAGAGGCAACCAGACAAAGAAGTGGAGGTGGCAGGAATGGTCATCACAGAAGAGGTTACCAGAGGCACACATGAAGTAGAAATACCTACTTACAAGAGCAACAAAACTATGGGGCGGGAAAATGTGTTGATAAACCCCGCGTTAAACGACACACAGAAGGAAGAAGTAAGTGAAGTGTTGAAGGAATTTGATGAGATCTTTTCAGACCTCCCGGGCAAGACGACGGTACTCAAGTGTGCCATTCGATTGACAACGAACAAGCCTGTCAATGTGAAGCAGTACCCTCTACCATTAGCGGTCCAAAAGGATATAGATAATGAGATTGGGCAGATGTTAGAGCTGGGCGTGATTGAGCGCTCCACATCTGCATACAACTCTCCTTTAGTGGTGGTGAAGAAAGCGGACGGGTCCAACCGGGTATGTGTCGATTTTCGGCGCCTAAACAAGGTGCTTGTAGATGACTCGGAACCAATACCACGGGTTGATGCAGTCTTTGCGAAGGTCGCGAACAAAAAGTATTTTTCGAAGCTTGATCTAACGAAAGGGTATTGGCAAATACCCCTTGACGAGGAATCGAAAGAGAAGACTGCTTTCTCATGCGCCAGAGGATTATTCCAATTCCGGTTTATGCCATTTGGACTTAAAACGGCGGCGCAAACCTTTACGAAGCTTATGCAAACAATACTCCAGGGATTGCGAAATGTGGAGCATTACATAGACGACATCCTGGTAGCCACGGATTCATGGTCAGAACACTTGGAAACATTACGGGAAGTGTTCTGTAGACTCCAGGAGGCGAAAATTACCGTGAAGCCAAACAAGTGCCAACTTGGATTCAGTGCTATCACGTTCCTTGGTCATACCCTGGGAATGGGCCGCGTTGCGACACAAGACGAAACTTTGGAAAAGATACAGTGTACACCTAGACCCCTGAATAAGAAACAACTCAGGTCATTCTTGGGACTTACAGGCTACTATAGAGAGTTTATCCCACATTACGCAGAGATAGCAGGTCCTCTGACCGATCTCACGAAAAAGAATGCCCCCAATACACTGACGTGGTTAGAATGCCATCAAAATGCCTTTGATCAACTGAAGAAGTGTATGGCAGAACCACCAGTTTTGTTGGCCCCAGATCTTGGTAAACAGTTCGTGTTGAGAACAGATGCGTCCGACAGGTGTCTAGGAGCTGTCCTATTGCAAGAGGTAGATGGCGTATTACACCCTGTGCTCTACGCAAGTAGGAAATTAAATGATCGCGAAAGGAACTATGCTACAGTAGAAAAAGAATGTTATTCCTTAATATGGGCTGTAAAACGGTTTCATATCTATTTGTATGGAACTCACTTTGTGGTACAAACGGACCATCAGCCACTGGAATATCTAAACCGGGTAAAGCATAACAACGCGAAAGTCATGCGCTGGAGCCTAGCACTCCAAGAATATAACTTTTCTGTGCAATACATCAAGGGTAGAGACAATGTTGGAGCCGATTTTATGAGTAGGGCAATGCACTAAGTAACTAAGGACGATCGGTGCAGACAGTACTACTTTTTGACTCTTGTGGTGTTTCAGTGTGTGCGTGATTTTTTTTTTAATTTTCCTTATGTTGGTGTGGTGCACCTCGACGATACTCAACGAGGGGTGATCTACGTGCGTGATGGTGAAGTGCGGTGATGGTGCGGTGAAGTGTCCGTGACGTGCAACGAAGTGAAGGGTTGTGCCGTGAGGTGTGGTGACGTAAGGTGTCGTGCCGTGAGGTGTGGTGCTCGTGATGGATCAAGTTTTTGAAGAGCAAAAACTCGAAAAGGTGGGGGCCATCTTGTCAGGGATGACAAGAGAAGTGGGAAAAAGAAGGCTGGAATAAGAGGAGATGAAAGAAGAAGAAGCAGCTCGGTGTGCGCGCGGCAGGAGCCCACCGTGGCAGGGGGTCACGCGCACGGCAGAACGGCTTGGAGACCCGCCTGAGCTTTGGCCTCGGCGAGGTGCGGTGCGGTCCGGTTGTCCAGCTGGCTGGCTGTGCTGCGAGAGGTCGGGACCGGTCAGCGTTTACGCCGCCGACCTTAAACGAGCCCGGGCTTGCGGCCGCCCGTCCAGCTGTCACGTCAACGACGCACGAGTACGACGTCTCGTGTGTGAAGCGGCCGGCAGCCGCGGCGACGTCAGGGCGACTGACGCAAGGAGCGACGGACGCGACTATCAGCGGTGCGGGGTCAGCGCGTGAAGACAAACTGTAAGCGGCTGACAATTTTCGTACTGGTTGTTGTGTACGTAAAGGACACGCGTAGAACTGGATAGGACGTGCTAATTAGTGTGTTTTGGGGAACTCTAGCTATATCTAGCTAACTCTATTTTTGTGTGTTGGTGTGTATATATATATATGTGTGAAATGAAGGTTGTGTTTTCGTCACACCTGTGTCGCCTTTCCTGAGTCCAGTCCGCCGACTCGAGCGAAACGCGCCGGGCCATTACTAACATCGTGACACATACCTATAAGTATGATTAAAGTTGTATGTTAGATAATGTAACTGCGGAATTAAGTAAAGATTGTTATTTAAAGCTGAAAAATGAAAAATGAATTTTTTTTCTTGGACGGTTTCATACTTCAGGCATTAAAGGGCTGAAAGTGTCATTGCCGTCACTTGTGGCTCAATAAAGCAATTTGTCTAAAGCGCGCATTTGATGATAATCTGAAAACCCGGGCGCATTAATTTTGATCTTGTTACGAATATGAAGTAGCGAGATTGTAGTGTGTGCGACCAATATACACTGCCACATTTTAACCATCTTTTCAAGCGCCATCTGTTTGCAGTGAAAGCAAAACTTTTTTTTTCTTTTCTACACTAGAAAACAGATGATTATCTGCCGCTTGATGGCAATATAAACAACTCCATACCGTATAACGGGCTTGTGTGCTACGGCGACTATCTCATATTTGTTTTCGCTACAGATCGAACAAAAAGTGTCAAGATTAAAACCTGCGTTTGTATTATTTATTGTATTCTATTTATCAAATACCCACAGCGCCTTCATAGGCATTACAGTGGGGGGTACTTACATAAAGTACATAATACAAGGCACAGGTTACATGGAGTGAAGACGACAACATGATCATAACTATACGATTACATTACAACAGGGTCATAGTTAAACAACAACATCATGGAGCGCCTGCGCAAACGATTCATTTGAACTTATTTTCACAACGTCAGTGGGTAGCCGATTCCAGGCTTAATTGTAATGGGGAAAAATGACTTGTACTTGCCTACAGCAATTATTTTGTGTTTGTAGACGCCTCATCGTTACTTACATGTTCACTATCAATCGACACAAAGCTCCACTTCTCACTTTAAATAGTAAACGCGCGACAAGATCACAGACATGCGTACAATGCGTGCGATCTTCATAACACCTATTATTCATCTATGCTAATGGCTCTTTTGGCAAGTGCCTGAAGAACGAAACAAACACCCCAAAATGCACAAAATCAGTTTTAACGTGGGACAAGGCCAGTTACGTATTACACGAAGCCATGCAAGTAACAAAATAAATACAAATCGTGTATTAATGGGTAGTAAACTTCCAACTGTTTTATTTTGAAGTCAAGATACACAGTATTTATAGCTGCAAACATGTGCCCCTCCACATAAAAAAGCTTGATCGGGTGGATTGTGTGCTTCTGCTTTTCGTAAAAATTCATTTTTATGAGCATTCAAAGCTCAGGGAAAAAACGTTCTTACGGATATTTCACTCTTTTGACGTGTACGCTTTACTGGTTTGAAATGCGAGCAATTTCAAAGGCACTAAACACGCGGTGCGTCTCGTCCGTTTAGTTTAACATAGTCGCGCTAAATTTCCTTAACCTTTCCTTAAATATAGAGGACTGAGGAATCGTCATTCACGTTCACTCCAAGTTAAAGCTGTTTTCAGTGTCGGCATTGAGAGTTTGGTTGACAGTCTATTTAAAATGTGCTAAAAATAGTCAACAGTAGTTTTATAAAGATCTGGGAAATGTAAATCATAACAATTATACAAGTTGTGTTGTCGATTTTTTTTGTGCTGTTTCATACCAACGTTCATTTCATACCAACGTTCCCCTTCTTTCGATGTATTTTCTTATCTCTACGCGTATGTGTAGTCAGTCTCCCACCTTCTATCTTTTTGTCTGTTTCGTCCCTTAATTTCAATATATTTCTCTCTCTCTCTCTGTCTATCTCTCTGTGCTCGTTCTACGATCCTCTTTTCTCTTCCCCTTACCCTCGCTTCTCTTTCCCACCACATTGCTGTACTATACTATTCGCGCAATGCCCACGAACTATAGGTGGCCCGCTGTGCGATTCAAGACAGCGCCCGGAGGAGGGTCAAAACCCGTTTGTTAGCATAGGAACAGGTAGGACGTGCGGAATTACGGTCCGTGCCACTCTCACCGGATGAAGTCATGAGCTGCTCTGAAGTGGATATGAGACCAAAATACTTTCCCAAACCATGGTAAGTGCTAAGTGCTCGCCACCTAATTATTTGCCGCTGCGTGAAAGATTATATTTCACCTCCGCTACCGTGCATCAGCGATGCTTTGCGAAATCGTGTGCGTGCTACACAAAACTGCATGAAGTAGAATTTACGTATGAAATGAACGGAACTCCGAGGTAGTACGTACCGAGCCTGCCTGGCGGATTTCCCGTAGTTATAGGCCGCTAGCGAGTAGCGCCGTCGCTGCTGCACAGGACCGCATGTTTAACGGGACGATGGGTTGCTAAAATATTACGCCGTCGTAATTACTTGCGCAGTCAGCAACGCGGAGTTACTTCTTCAACGGAACACAAGCACTTAGCATCCCACTCCGAAGCGCTCGAGTCATAGCCATGCTCAGATTCTAGCCGTGCTGCAGGTTCGATCAGCACCATAGAAACAAGTCATCGCAACCTCGAATTATTCGACGTTACGAAAATTCGTCGAACAACAATGCCGTTCGGAAGGTACCGGTGAATTACAGAAGTTAGCTGAGAGGCGAGGATTGCGGCCGTGACTGCACGTTTCATAGCTCTAAACATGCCGCTTCCGCTGGTCGAGCTCGACCGTGTCGGCGGCATGCGGCGTTCGAATAATACCCACAATAATTGCGCTGCATGCAATGCTCAAAGAAAACCATGCTCTTAGTTCGATTTCGCTCAGGGATATTACACATTAAAAATACAATCAAAGTGACTTACGAGCGTGAAAAAACTTTAACACACGAAGGGACATGAACTGCAAATCGCTCCTGCTGAGTTAGCAGCTGATCGTTCATCGTCGCTGTCACCCTCGCTCCATTCACAGCCTTCTACGTCCCCCCCCCCTTTTTTTTTTTTGCAATGCGTAGTTCTTCTGCGTCCAGTGGAAAATCCTCGTCGTCAAGATGGTTTTTTTCAACATCACTGCTGAAAGTATTCTGAAGAATTTCCTTCCGCCGAACGACATCCGACCAATCCGTGTCACCACGTTATCTGGGCGCGGAGAACATTTTGCTCTCAAACTGGTTAACAAGCAAATCGATTGCAGTGTGCTGCCACCTATCAACAAATGTACAAAAGCCAAGTGACGCAGCGCTGGCCAATTTGAGAATGCTCAGTTATAGAAGAGCAACTAGCGAGTCCGCGCGACTTCCCGCGTACAGTGTTATGAGATTCATCCACCACAAAAGCACTGACGAGTGCTATATGCAAGTAAAACAGGGTGAGTTCCAACTGAAGAGGTCAGACGATGACATTTAACTAACCTACGCGGCTGATGAAAACCTCGCGAAGCTTGATATGTGTACGCTGTGGGCTATCATTGAAAGCGCGGGTTGCCACGTATTTTCACGAAAACTTCGCGTCTCACAAGAACGAATCAGATTTATCGTGTCACGGAGGGCCCGGTTTGTTGACTGATGCAGGAAACATGCGAAGTCGCAGCATTCGGTTTATTGCTAACGCGTTAACACTGAGGCTAGCTCAGCCGAACAACGGAGCGACTGCGTAGTGCTTTCATTTTTTCGTCTATTAACCCTCCTCGAGAGGACGCTCCTGAACTCCGCTTGGCGGTGAGACAGTCTACGGGCATTGCGAATACCAGGCTAGGCTCTGCTCTGCCACCGTGTGTGGATAGTCGAGTGGTTAGGACTCTCGCATTCGGATCGTGGGTACGCGAGTTGGAATCTCGCCTCCGCAGGAAAATCTCTTTCCCCAAGGAATCCTTTCTTTCTTTCTTTCTTTCTTTCTTTCTTTCTTTCTTTCTTTCTTTCTTTCTTACTCCATCTGTATTCGTTCTCGTTGATCAAGTTATTGCATGCCTGGCCGGACAAATTGACCCATGTTTTTTTGGAAGCCGAGGAAGAGGAGGACGAAGATGACGCGTGCCGGTTCGTGATGATAATAGTTTTCTATTTACGACTCAAGGCCAAGCTGGACTCTGCTGTAAAACAAGAAGCTAGTAAATGAAATGATGCGGTATGCAGCTTGTTTCGTTTTCGCGTTCATCAAAACATGGCCCCTCAACCTTACGCGCTTGTCTACAGATGGTGCTTTACATTCCCCTATTTTGAATATCATCAAGACGATCACTTATTCCATTCAAGCTAAGAAGGTAATTCATAAGCCGGTTACCTAACTGACGCTTTTGTGCCTTGTTCGCTACCTGGCTGATTGTGCTGGTTTACTTCAAGGCCAAATTTTATTCCATAATGTGCTTCAATAAGCTGCTTCGTGAAAACTGTTAGCATGATCCATTTGTGCAGCGAAGCTGCATATGGCTAGGTTGTGGCGGATCACGTCCGCGGAAGAAACACGCCTCGAGAAACAATTTTAGGCGAAAAGATTAACTTATCTAATCAGGTCACTGCGTCAAACAGTAGATGTGGCCTTATTGTAAACATAAATGTGACGATTTTGCCAACATGGCAGAATGAAGTGAACCGAGCCACATGCGATTTGTGTACTTTCACAACAACGCGGTTTCATATTTGGCACAGGATTTCATTTCGAGGCTGCCGTTGGCTATCGTTTATGAGATGATATATGAGGTAATATGTGCAAGAGAAACACCGGGTTCTTTGTGTGTTTGCTTCTTTACTCACTCAATGAATTCAATAATGATAGTATATAAAGTCACTGTAGCAATATGCCCTATACCACACCCACCATAGTCACAGCTTCGTCGGCTTCAATGATCACAGTAGCTGAAGGGCTGTGATTGTCTATGATACAAAAAAATAAATAACGATCACAGCCCCTCCTCTGTTGTAAAGATGGGAGGCAGCGATGCTCTGACTGTTGTGGATCTGGTGCCGTGAATATTGCTGTACTGACATTATGTATTATCATTATTGGTATATTTAACAAATAAAGAGATATAGTTTTTTTTTTATTTTATTTGAGGTGTGCTTTGCTCTCTATTTTATTGTTGTGAGGCACCCTTACCCTCTCTATTCTTCTCTGTACCTTGAGGGTAACGTAAATCAACAAATAAATAAAGTCACCGTTTCGCCGCAAGGGCGCAGCACTGAAAGCGATAGCAACAAATTAGAATTTCATACGCCGCTAGGCTATCAGCTCGACACTTGTAGCGCAGTTCAAACAAAAACAAGGACGCACTAAAAGAACACGCAGGTATGCACAAGATGAGCGAGGACTAACAAATGTCGTAGTTGGTCGCACTCGTACCCATGTGTAGCAGTGTGTTCTTTTCGAGCGTCCCTGTTTGAGTTAGATCAGCGCGCTGCTAGTGTCGACTATGCTGAACCAACTAGCCCCTACTTTGGTTCTTCTACAGGCAGAATGTCACCCTTTTCGCAAACATAGATACTTCACCGAGCGAATTGAACTCACTGTGGTCTACAGGTTCAACACAACCTTGCCGTGAGAATACGACGCGTACAAACATCCCCCCTTCAAGAGATAAGCGCACGAGCATGCTCCACCACGCCCTGTAGGTCAAATCTGGACACTATGTCGCGGAGAGAAAGTCCATATATTTGGTATCGCAAAAATAAATCAATGGGACAGAGCAGAAATAGGTACACTTGTAGACACGACGTATTCAGCAATTAATGCTTACTCGCCATGAAGTTTATGCTTCTAGTTCCTTGACGTTTACCTGCGTAAATAAATGAAATCATAATGTACGAACGCGTCCACGTCTGTGTGGAGCGCGCGAGCAGCCGGTTTTTGCCCTGCGGGACGACACCTTGCAGCAGTTTCTTGCTCTGACGTGGTGTGTCAGGAGCACGCGCGGCCCTGTAATAGCCATGCTTATTCCGTCAGAGTCTCAAATTGCCGCACAGTGTCGCCCCACACAGCTGCTCCCCCCCCCCCCGCCCCACACACACACAGACATGGACTTTACTGTACATCGTATTGGCGGTCTCAGTATCATTTCTTCTAGTGTGCGTTTCTTTAACGTCAGTCTGTGTGCCTAAATGAAACATGTGATCGTTTTGTGTTTCACGCTTATCGTGATCCCGCCGCAATTGTCGCTACTCCAACCACCGTCCTTGTGATTTTCTTCTAGCTTGCGTACATGCATGAACGTAATAACAATTCTGTAGAGATCTTTTTAAATGTACCAACATGAAAATACGAACCGCATGACGCAACGAGACATTGTCCACAGCGCGTTCGTTCACTACGTGCACTTGTTCTGGCTTAGGGAACAGCCAAAGTAGCGGCACACCCTTGGCTTGGTACAATTGTTATACCTTTGAACTTCAGCCAAGTTAGCAAGGCCGGAATAATGATGAACGCACACAATTCACGACCTAAATAGACCGCATTGCGGGAAAAAGTGAGAAATGAAAAGCAGCGCACCCAGAGACTCAGGCACGGCAATCCATTGTTGCTCGAGAACAACGGTGGCATAGGGAAAGCAGAGGCCAAAATCTCCTTGCACAGTGACATTTCTCGTGGTCGCAGGGACACAGCTCAAAGGTCAACGCGATGAGGGCTCTCCGCAGTATCGCCTTAATTTTCCTTGTAACTACGATCACACAAGCGCACTGGGAAACAGCGAGGCGTTCGAGACCTCAACTTATTGGTGGATGGAGGTTGCACAAGTACCCGTCACAATCGTCCAAGTTTGTCACGCTTGCCTATCAAGCCTTCTCTAGCGCACTCGGCGCACCCTCCCTGCACGGAATCAATCTAAGGGTTTCTAAAGCTGCTACGCAGGTAACTATCATGCATTTTCTAGCCTTTTTATCCCAGCACGACTGCTTCTTTGGTTTGTTGTAGCGCTAAAGCTGTAACGCTAAGAATAGTTTTAGCGCGGTTTCAGGCTCTGTTTATTTTTATAGCGTTCACAAGAAAACTTCGCATGGTAGCACCGTGTTCAGAAAAGAGAAAAAACAAACAGCCATGTTGGACTGCAGTGCACGATCTCACTGGAAAGCTGCTGCTTAATGTACCGATGGCAACGCATTCATGAATGTTTAAGTTAATTTGAAGTGGCCACTTAAACAAGTCATGAGATGGGTAATATCTAAGGCGCCATTTTCAACAGTAAGTTAAATTCTCAATAGTGCATGAAAAATCACTTCCACGACTTCTAGAAGATTCAGACCGCAGAAACAGGGCAGAGGGCATAGTGATATTGCCACGCGCGTTTCTTTTACTGCATTCGGTTTCCGCCCCAAAGACTATCAGCAGTACTCGGCGCAGACCGCGCCTTATTGTTCCAGAAGCTTCTCGGTTGTAGTAGATCATTTTGTTAAGATTGCACGCAAGACGGTAACACTCAAGATTATTCCAGAGCTTGCGCGACGACTAGTGATAAGGCTAGAATGTTCGACGCATGATGTATAAAAGCCGGCGCGTTCCAACGAAGTTCAGTTGATCGACGGCCGACGCTCTGTTCGCCGCTATCAGTGCCAGCGTTTATTGCTGTAATCTCACCTTCAGTTTACCGGCCACAAGTTCGGCCCTAATAAACAGTTTCATTTTGAACCTACCGACTGCTGCCTTCGTCGACGTCACGACCACGTGACAATATGCTTGATTTGTGGTTGTCACTCAAAATAAGAATAATGTTTAAACGTTGCCTGCACGGGCTATCTGTCAGTACTCGCAAACGTGTCAGCCGTAGTTGTCGTTGAGGAAGTGGTGTTGTGGGGCAAGCAGAAAAAATATTAATCACTTTTTTATTGAGAAAACGAAACAGGTCGTCCTAGCACAGCGTAATCATGCGCAAGAACAGAAAGCAGTATACATGATCTGACCATCGTGCAATAAGCACAGCAGCGTCTGAAGGTGCATGACTTGACGCAAGCAAGATCACCCATGTTTTTTTTAATCACATAATGAACATTGGAAAAATGGAACGCGAAATAAGCAGATGAATCTAACCTGCATAGATCTTACGAATTCAAGTGGGAATTGAGTCCGTGGATTGTAGGGAAACATTGTCGAGGCAATGTATATTGAGAATATACCAAGCGCAGTCCAACATTTCTCGAAACAGTGGTTCAGAGTGATAGTTTACGAAATATTTCAATTTTTATTTAACTTCCTTAGAAATGTTATCCTTGTGCGCGCACACACGTCGTCCATCACTGTTCCCATTATTGGAAGTAGCGGTAGAAGGATCCTTTGAGAATCTGTCGGAGCTTAGTCGTCGCAATCGTTTTGATATTCTCCAAGATATCAAAACATAATCCCCGAGTCCCACATTGAGAGCAGGAAACAGACAAAACTAACTTGGGGCGAGATCCGCAGAGGACTGTGGTTGAGGAAGGATCGAAATGTTATTCTTGGCGACAAATAGCCGCACAACAAGCGATAAGTGTGGCTGTTACAGCCGCATACGACGGCCAAGCTCCGACAGATTAGGAAAAAAGTCTGCTACCGCTGTCTCTTACAATGGTAGAACCGATGGAGGAACTGTATATGCGCAAAGTGCGCCATTTCGGAGGTGAATAGGTAAGCATTGGCACACGTTGTAATACTAGCACCCTGAATCAACATTCCTCAAGCTTTTTGACTGCTTGTTGTGTTTTCTATATATCGTCAAGTAAAGCGAAGTGAAAGCGGGATAATGTGGAACTCGCCTTCAGTGACTAGAGACTGCCCAAGTGCTGCACTATGAAATCAGTGCATTATCAACAGGGCTATGTGGTTGCTATGGGCCGAGCTGCCCTGCTTTACTAGTGTAAAGACCCTTCACCAGGCACTATCGTAAGCTTTTCATACAGAGTGGAAGCAGTAAAGCACCGTGCAGGAAACATTTTTTTCCGAAACGCAATTGACATCTCAGTGCTACTTTAGCAATCACAAAAAAAAAAATCACCCATGATTACGATACGGACTAACGCGTTTTTTGAGCTCAGCTGCAGGGGTCTTTTTATTTTGCGATAAGTTTAGAAAAACACTTTCAGAGACATGGGTGTGACCATAAGCACGTATCAAGCCCTACATGATGATCCATGTTTGAATCTAAGATGGACGCCACTCATGGGTTGAAGTAATTTACGCATTTTTGCTGTACGGTATAGGTTAGCACGAGGAGTACCCGCTCGGAGAAACGAAATGTACTTTGCCTCGTTCATGACGCTGTGATGTTCCCAGAACTGCGCCATTGAATCATAGTTGGTCGTTTCCAGGGCCTGGTGCATGACTTGGTACTTGTTTCAGGGGCTCTCGATGTGTTTATTTTGTATGGCGACGGAGAGAGAGACGCCGCTCAACGGAGGAACGGGCGCCCAAGAGCACCTTCAACCAACACACGTCTTTTTATTTGCTTTCCCGATTTGTTTGTTTGTTTGTTTATTTGTTGCCTCTATCCTGTGGTTCTGGCGCATACTTCGTTTTCGTTGGACATGGTAGTGGGGATCGCCCAATTCCTGTGGCACGTACTACTTCCCGCGGTTACGCCAGCGACGGCAACGGCAACGACGACGACGCTCAACTCAGTGACAGGCGCCTAAGATCTGCGCTCTAAATAAACAGTCGTTGCCATATACTACCACGAGGTCAAAGCAACTATCAACAGCGCAAAACAGTACAGCCAGTACCTGTGTGTCGGCTGGCACCGTCTAATGGGTGAACTGTTTCCATGTTTCCCCCGCCACCTTTCCTCTTTTCCTCATATTCTATTTCGTGGCAAGAAGCGCTTGAGGTGGTGCAGTTCGCATCATACTATCAACCAAACATATATACCATGGTCCGCGATGCTCAGATGATTACGTGATCCTTAGGGTACCAATGTGGCTGAGTTTCGACCTGCTATGCACCTGTATCGAAAGGATGGGCGCAAGACACTGAGTTCGAAAATTTTTAGCTTGTTCGCGCTAGGCACTGTTTGCAATTATGATAGCCACCGATCTAATCAATCCGCATTTGTTTGTAATACTCATGTCTAGTGAAGCACCCAGAATGACAGGGGTCAAGTGGTGGCTTATCAAACCGAACGAGAATCATCACGTATGCTTATTTTAAATGCGAACCATTTCTTAGCGAACTATCTATCTATCTATCTATCTATCTATCTATCTATCTATCTATCTATCTATCTATCTATCTATCCATCTATCTATCTATCTAGCAGCCTCAGACTTGATGCTTTCCTGGCCGTATCGTTCATGGGATTTATACCAACATTGCTATGCCATAGGATGACTCCATGACGAACATTAATGAATGGTCATATCATGAAAATCATGAGTAACTTGTCATGAAAAGTATGATTTACATGCCATGGCCATAGTGCTCCTCAGGCCGTTTTCTTAAACGGGTGGTGCCATCAAATCTCGAGGCTATAACAAGCCTGTTGTGGGTTTCCTCTGTATCCAAGGGCACTCTACACGAAGGGTCGGACGCGGCAAACGCTTAAAATATATTTTAATTCACTTCCAAAGTGTACCTAAATGCTCATTCTCCCGATCAATGCCCATCGCTAGCGCGTCAAAACTGACGTAGCTCTATCGGAAGGACAACGAAAGTTGTAGTGATGTCACACCAGATCTGTAGTGACGTGAGTGACCTCCGGACCACCGCTCCCTCCGAAACATACGTACCGGCAAAGCATCGGCTGCTACATCAATCGCCGAGTTTCGATCGCTTCCTGGCTAAGTGCTGCGCATCTTCACGCCAGCCTAATGTGGTCACGTGACCAAGTCTCCTACACTTCTACGTCACTGCCCAGCTTGGCGCCCAGAAATCGAAACCGAAAGTTGTCCGCACAATTAAGGTGATATTAAATTATTTAGCGAGAATACGTGAATCTTGGTGCGTGTATCATGCTTCCTAGAGCTATAAGAAACGCTTGCAGCGAAGAACGCGCAAGCCACAAATTTGGTGGCACCACCCCTTTAACTTCATACATCCAAGAATTGGTACGATGAGACATTTCTGCCTGACCAACGTAAATGACAGGTGGTAATATGAAAATCGTGACCTGCATGTCATGCACAACATGATTTACATGCCACACTCATTGCGCGCTGACGGCCGTTTCGCTAGCTTGATATACACCAAATTTGGTATTGAGTGACGTGACTGTATGACCAACATAAATTCCAAGTGGTCATATGGAAATCATGACATGTCATGTCCAACATGACTTGCATGCCACGCTCATGGCACTCTCGTGGCCGTTTCGCTAGCTTGAAATACACCAAATTTGGTATTGCGTGACGTGACTGTATGACGACATAAATTAAAAGTGGTAAAAGAGAAATCATGACATGTCATGTGCAACATGACTTGCATGTCACGCTCATGACACTCTCGTGGCCGTTTCGCCAGCTTGATATACACGAAAATTTTAAGGCGAAAGCCTTTAATGTCTCATGCTCACGTCCATCCATCCTTCCGTCCGTCCGTCCCTCACGGCTTGCACGGTGGCAGGTGGCCGCTGGGGCGCGCAAACGGACGCCGGTCGCGTTGGAGGAGGAGGAAGAAACTTTATTTTAACAGTCCGGCGGCCTCGGTTATGCGGAACCCACGCCTAGGCGTCAGCCAGGAGCCATTGGGCCCTGGCGGCGTCTTCGGCCCGTCGGATTGCCCAGAGCTGCTCCTCTGGATCTGTGCTGAGCAGCACGGTCTCCCACTGCTCATGAGTTCTAATTATGCGACCCTGTTGGACCGCCTTTGGACAGGCCCACAGGATGTGAGGTAGGTCCGCCCTGTCCTTACATAGCTTGCACCTGTCGGTGTACTGGTCTGGGTAATAGTGGCTATAGGCCACCGGGTTCGGGTACGTGTTTGTTTGAAGGAGGCGCCAGGCCACCGCTTGCTGCTTGGTAAGTGTGTGGTGCGCGGGAGGATACCGGGCCCTTTCCAATCGGTAATGGCTTGTGATTTCTTTGTAGGCAACCATGCGATCTCCTCTCCAGCCTAGTGGGGGCGTCTCAGTGGCTCGGCGTGTAAGTCCTCGAGCCGCGGTGTGAGCCGCCTCGTTGCCAGGCAGAGAGGAGTGTGCAGGCGCCCAAATAATTTGGACTTTTCTGTGGTCTCGAAAATTGACCAATATTCTTTGTGCTTCCGGCGAGATTCGCCCTCTGGCGAAATTTCTGACTGCGGCCTTAGAGTCGCTTATGACATTTTTAGCCTGCGTGGAAGCCATTGCCAATGCGATAGCCGACTCTTCCGCAGTTTCCACGCTGCCGTTTCGAATCGAGCCGCTGGCCTTAAGGCCACCGTCGTTTCCTACGACCGCAATGGCCATGCCACACGTGTGCGCATACTCCGCTGCGTCTACGTAGACAGCGTCCGTTGTGTTTGAGAATCGATTTTTAATTCTTTTCGAGCGTTCTAATCTCCTTTCCTTGTCATATTCGGGGTGCACGTTCTTCGGCAGCGGTGGAACGTAAAGACGTTGCCTTGTTTCATGCGGAATATTTGTCTTTACACCATGTTGTGTTGCGTAGTTTATGCCGAGGGTACAAAGTATTTGCCTTCCCGTAGGGCTTTGCGCTAGTCTTTCATATTGAGCTGTTCTTTGAGCCTCTATGAGTTCGTCAAGTGTATTATGGAGTCCTAGTGCTAAGAGCTTGTCATTAGCTGTTCGCATGGGCAGCCCTAAAGCTTGTTTATAGGCTCGTCTAATCATGGCATCATTTTTTTATTTTTCCGCATTCCGAAGATTTAGATAAGGAGCTACATATGTTATTTTGCTAATAACGAAAGCCTGCACGAGACGAATTAACTTGGCTTCCTTCATGTCGTAGTGGCGATTCGCTATTCTCGATATGAGCCTCAGTGTTTGGTGGACGCCATTTTCAAGTATTCTTAATGTTTCGCCATTGTACCCGTTCGACTGTACGCGTAGTCCTAGGACTCGAATGCAGTCTACCACCGGTATTGGGTTGCCATCCGCCACGAGTTTTATATTTGGTTCCCACTTGGACCTCCCAGAGCCCCTGTATCTTCGCCGGTAGAAGAGAAGCTCCGATTTCTGGGGTGAACATTTCAGTCCTCTGTCACGAACGTAATTTTCTACTTTCAGAATAGCTGATTGGAGTGTTTCTTCTATATGACCATGACTGCCCCCAGTTACCCATAGCGTGATGTCATCTGCATATAAGCTATGCTGCATACCCTGTATGGTATTTAGTTCAACCGGTAAGCCAATCATCGCTATATTGAATAGCCGTGGGGACAGCACTGATCCCTGTGGCGTACCCCTGCTGCCAAGTTTTATGTTTTCTGATTTGATGTCACCAATTGTGATTTGCGCTACTCAGTCCGAAAGGAAGTTTTTGATATATGCGTAGGTTCGTTGTCCTACCCCAAGTTCTTGGAGATTTTCTAAGATAGAATGCTCGCGCTTTGCTTGCGTAGCGTCGCTGTGCCCAGCGTGTCTAATCATGCGAGGAGGGCGACGCGCGCATCGCATTCTATTCTCACCGACCCCGTCTTCATGGGCACTGGCATTCGAGGAACACACTTTGGAATTCACAAAGTCTCCGTCAATTTAAGAGCTGGAACGCGGATGGCGTCTGCACGATGCGCAAAGCGTGAGAATACGAACGCATGTGCAACGTAGGCGAATTAGTCTCGCGTCTCGCTGTGATTCGAGGTAAAAAAAAATTAAAGAAAACACGCACACATTCTGTTTGTGTGCCATCCCACTCAGACTGTAAAAAAAAAGACACTTGGCAAAGTCAGTTGAAGGGCCGCAAGCTTTCGCCCAACACACTTTCGTATGTCGAAAGTGTCATTTTGAGCGACGTGATTATATGACGAGCATAAATGACAAGTGGTAATAAGGAAACCATGACGTGTCATGTGCAACATGACTTGCGTGCCACGCTCATGGTACACTCAGGGCCGTTTCGGTAGCTTGATGTACAAGCAAATTTGGTATTCAGTGACTTGATTAAATGACGAGAATAAATGACAAGTGGTAATATGGAAATCATGACATGTCATCTGGAACATGACTTGCATGCCACGCTCATGGTACTCTCGTTGCCGTTTCTCTAGCTTGATATGCAACAAATCTGGTATTGCGTGACGTGACTGTATGATGAACATAAATGACAAGTGTAAAAGGGAAATCATAACATGTCATGTGCAACATGATTTGCATGCCACGCTCATGGCGCGCTCACGGCCGTTTCGCTAGCTTGATATACACCAAATCTGGCATTGCGGGATATGACTGTATAGCGAACATAAGTGGCAAGTGGTAACATGAAAATCTTGGCATGCGTGTCACGTCACAATGCACTTGCACGCGCTATCGCTCGGCACAGGCTAAGAGTCAATCTACGAAACGCTTGCCAGGGGTATCCGAATGGTCTGTCCAGATAACATGCCCAACGTTTACAGCTGAGTGAATTCTCCGACTTATCGAGATGCAGACGCTTATTGTAGTACGATATCACAAGTGCCTCTCAACAAAAAGATTCTTGTTGGTCGACAAGTGTGCTCTTCAATACACTTGTGGTGCTCTTTCCTGAAAGAGCAATGTCTACAAAACGAAACTGGGCTATATTTCACGGAGCGCGCCTAATCATCTTTCAGTTTTCAAGCTAGTGTAATAAAAATGGGATGAAAAACAGGCAGTTTCGAATTAAAAATGAGCCAAATCCTCCATTTGTATTTGTCTGAATCAAACTGAGCCAGATCTATTAAATCAGTGCTCAGCGAACAGTCATGACTGTAAGAACTAACTGTGCCACATCCAGTCGGTTTGATTTGTGTCCTACTTGCTTTCCTATTGTGCTTTCGTTCGCAAATAAGTTTTGCATCGGCAAGTTCGTACATACCGAAGTACAGCTTATGTTGCAGGGCAAGACTTGAATATAAAGTGTAAGAGGCCACGTTTCGAGCTTCTGTCTGCCTTTTGGTGCTTCTTTTTTGTTTTGCGCTACAGTATGGCGTCTTCCTTTCGCTGCAAGATGATATATTTGATATAGAAGACAACTGACATGTATATATTGGACACAGATCTATTCCGTGAGAAGAAGTGAGCCGAAACAGAGCGTCATAAAACGAGCTACGGAGAGCTGAATGAAACATTTTTAAATGCATTCAATGGATGCCAAAACGAGAAAACGCGGCTGAAAGTCCAGAGTGGTGCACCTATTGCGTGGAAGGATCATGTACCCCACATTGATAGTAATCGCTATTACGCCCACGCTAGAAAAGATGGCACCGATGGAATTTCAGGGATGGTGGTAATTTTGTCGCAAACTACTGCTATATTGTTCATCCGCTGCGATGCAGACTCCTTTTTGCTAATTCACGCGCAAATGAAATGTTCCCATCTACAAGAGCCAAAGCCAATGTTTACTACTGAATAACGAGGGTAGTTCGCTACAGAGATTATAGCCAATGTATAGATTTGCGGTATTCTGGCGATATGAGCACACTGGCAAAAAATTGTTGAAGCAGGCGCTATTATATTGCCAGTAGCAAAAAACTGCGTTTTTCTCAGTTTCATTTAAAGTCGACTTTACTATTTTCCAAAACAAAAGAAAGAAACGCGCCATAATTGTACTGCGGGCTTTTTTTTTTTTGCCCTTGGTGACAGGCTTGCCGAAGGATATGTTCTTATTTTAGGGGCAAGTGGCAATATTTTAATAAAATGTTTCATCAATCCTGTCGGCTTAAAAGGCTGAAATGCACTGCCACGAAGGTTTGGCAATCTTTAGGACTACTTCTTTCTACTCACCTAGTGAGTACTGCGGGAAAGCATTTGTTTTTTGGTCACGCCAGAGAAGCGCGTATCAAATAGGACGATGTGAAAAAGCTTAGACAAAGCGACGCTCATGGAAACTTGGACAATGTCTCAACGAACTAACGAGAGTGTCGATTTACGCCGCCGCGAGAAAATGCGCACTAACCTTAGAAATAAGTTTCCATGCGTTGGCATTTTTGTTTTCCTTGAGCTGCCGGAGCCTGGAATGATGCGGCTCCCATCGCAAATCATTAGGTAGTTCTGGACACTCTTAAAACTTCTATTTCATGACACAGCTGCATATTACGGCGTTTTCGTACAATCCGCCCCTTATGTCTTACCCGCAATAAGGTCCCTCAAAGGGGGCGCGAATCATCCCTCGGACTTGGTGACAAAGCACATCCTGCGGATAGCAGATAGTTACTGCTATGAAACTCTCAGCATCATCTAACAATCGTGCGCGGCAAAGAGATTTTACAAGCTGCGCGCGAAGTTGCCATTTTCTCAAGAACCCTTTTTTTCATGTGGAGACCTGTGCTCACTCTCCCCGAAGCTACCGGCGCCTGGTGTTTGACGTCGAATGGCAAATCGCACGCTATTGACCAAAAGCCGACATAAATCAAGAGTGGCGTTTGAACCAAATGAGATTCTTCTCAAGGAGTGCCGCCACATGGCGGTGCAGCGTTACGTAGTCTGCTTACTTTACACAATGGTCAAACTAGCGCATACCAATCACAACGGGAGATAGAGATGGCGTTTCATCAGGTTATGGCGAGCACCGTTTTACTTTCTTTCCGTGAGCAGGGTTTGGTGACATGTGCACGTAGCACCAACTCTTCTCGGTGACAGCGCTGTCCTGCCGTAACTGAATGAGAAATAGGCCAAAAAAAAAAACCTCATATCTGACGAAAAATCTAGAATTCAAGAAATGACTCTCGGTTCTGTGCAGCAGATACTTATGTGAACATTCCGGTAATATTAAGGTGTCGCACTGCAAACCATGTGGCTCCCCAGAGTATTTAATATATTACAATGGGGTCCCATGTATGTCTATTGAGTGGTGTTCAATTGTCCGGGGAAAGCACTCGCTTTGTAGTGCGACCCCGCAATTTTGCCAGAATATTCACGTAAGTCTCTTATGCATAGAACCTGGAGCCCTTCTGAGATTTTTTTTAAGGTATGGCTTTTTTTTTCGCCTGATTTTCCCTAACTTACGGCAAGACGCCTTTGCTGGCACTGAGCGATGGCGGCACGTAAAAATGGCCCCAAATGCTGGGAATGTCCCGCGCCATCTTTACCTGCTTAGCTCCCAGCGCACAACTCGGGACGAGAGAAGGGAGGAAGCGCTGAATGCCCACGACAAACCCTCTTTAACTCCGCTTCTTGCTGATGTATTGGACAATTTTTTTTCGGAAATTGATTCATGAGGCGATAAACTCCGATACTGAGGTCATTCAATGATTCCCTGGCAAAGTGGTTGATGACCTCATTAAGTTTATAAAACGAAATCAAATGAACGCTTAAATCATGATACCGCGCGTTTATACATGGGGCGTTCAAATGAAATGGTACAAAACAACACTGTGGGTATAAATGAACACATTAATAAAGGTATACCTTACGTATCTGATCACAACGAACCCATTGATGAACGAGTCGAAGGATTCCTGTGGCCGTGACGCGACCCAGTTCTTCACAGCGTCATCGAGTTCGTCGTTCGAGTTCCAGTGCTTCCCTTTCAGATATTTTTCATGGGACCAAACACACGAAAAGCACAGGCGATGAGTGGTGGCTGGTTTAGCACTTTCGGCTGTCAGAAATCGGATAGCTCCTCGCTGCTCATTAGTTGTCAAGTTTTGCGACCTGAACGTCATCCTGACCTCACGCACACTACCACGTCGATTAGACGGCGCTCTTTATACGAGTCTCCGCTCTCTCCTGCGAATGCCAGTGCCCCCGCATGCTCCAATCTACGACGGAGACTCCAATCGCATCCGTAGATGTCTCCCTACGTTTTCCTATAGCGGCATGGGCATCTATGTTAACGGTAATGTTGTTACGACGTTTCGTACCTTTTCATTCGAACGACCCTTGTAAAACTTCTTTGATCTATTTGCAGGTTGTCGCTGGCCTCAATTACAAGCTCGAAGTAGAACTGGCTAAGGTCAGCTGCGGTTTTCAGCATCCGGTAAGCGTTTCCTAAGCGTACTTCCATTACTCGTGGATTTTACAGCCTTTGACGTATACCAAACTAGTTGGGCAGTTCTTTCAAAATATGCAAGGCTTTAAAGAAATCGCTTGATACATTCACAGCGAAAAGTTTAGAAAAGTTCGAAAAGAAAGTATTAGTGGCGGCGAAAAACTGGCATCCTGAATAGATCAGTGCCCAATATCTCCTCACATATTAATGCCACCGTATTTGAATCAACATTCCCTGCCAGAATAAAGTATTACAAGACTACAGGTCTAACAACTGGAGTAAGTACTTATAACTGCAGCATATTCTGCCGTTCGACATTTTTGTCAAGAGTTTTTTTGTGCATGCTGTGCGTTGAATATTTTCTACCTAATTCGAAGCTTCGCAGACCAAGGGAAACGAGTGACGAGGTATTAGTAAGCACAGACAGCCAGTGTGCCTATGCGCACACCAGTAAACTGTAATTTTTAGCGGTCATTGAAGGCGTAGCATTTCTGCAGAATGCCATTGAAACTATGTTGGGGGCACGCCTACATAGGCATTTGAGTATACATGCCTTTGTGAGGTCGATAAAACTAAGCGCAAGCAGTACCTTCCAAATGGCGGGAACGTTAGAGTTCTGAAATATGAGAGATGCTGGACATGAACTCGCGCCACTTATTTTTAAAGGCGAAGCTCTTTTGCAAGTCGTTCCTTGTATCGCGTATCGCGAAATCGTAATCATATGGGTATGTGCCACAAAAGTTGGATAAATCCCACTACTCATTACTGGTCCACTAAAAATGAAGAAGGCAACACTTAGACCAACAAATGACTGCAAAGCCTTTGAGCCATCATCAGGGCATCGTAGTCCTTGTCAAGGAGGAGTATCGCGGGTGCAGCGCCGAGGACGATGAGGCAAAAGTGGAGACCAAACTTGCCAAGTTCCAGCCAACTTCAACCTCGCCACAGCCAGGTTATACATATATACAGTAGTAAATAAGCATGAAACCGATCAGTTCGCTGTGTATTCAGCCTTGCGCGGCTTAATGCAAACTTTGACCAATTTCTTTCGGCTGCATTCCCAAGGCGGTACCTTTTTTCTTCATTAACATCTTCCAGTTCCAAGCCGTGAAAACCATCGGATAGCGAAGCTGTAACCGCGCGACTGTATGTTATTGCTCTGCCAGGTCACGTGGTGACGTAAATCATCCGCGAGATTTGAAATACGCGCGCTTAATTAACATTTTGAGCATCGTCGTCATATCATCGCAAGCATCATCATCATCATTTCGATCATGAACATCCTCATTATGATTTGCAGCATCATCATCACCATCAGTATTTCGTTTTATTTATTTATTCCCTACATTCTCTTCTACCGTGATCTGCGCCACTACTACAACTGCTACTGCTACTACTGCTGCTGCTACTACTACTACTACTACTACTACTACTACTACTACTACTACTACTACTACTACTACTAGTACTACTACTATTACTACTGCTACTACTACTACTACTCTGACGACGACGGGACAAGGTTGGCTAAGATAGCTTCGCTGTAAAAACATCATCAGACACTCACTGTGGCGTGCGGTGTAGAAACCAACGTGATCTCAAAAAGGATCACCTCCCTCACATCATTTGGAGATGTTTGAGTACCGATGCTGAAACGGAAGGTGGGGGCGTTTATCGTTGGGTTCCTCATTACGCCATTGATATCTGTCAAGAAGGATGACTGGCGAAACGGGGTAGCACATGCCATAGACGTGACACTGAATTTTCCTGAAAGGTACAGAAGGCGCAGATATATCGTGAAAGGTACAGGCAGTCAGAGAAATTGCAGAAGGGTAAACAGGCAGGCTTGTTCGTATACATTTATTGTAAACGACTTTGAAGCCGACAAGTACTGCAGATTGGGCAAGTTGGTGCATTATCATATCGTACTGTTATAGCGCAGCTCAGTTTGAGCTGCGCTATACCAGTACAGCCATATAATGTGCTGTAGGGACATGCAATAAACAAAAGTTGGAAGTTTAGCGCTCATCCTGTTGTCTGTGTTTCCTTCTACGCTGTTCACTCTTTTCCTCATGCTCAAACTGAGCTGCGCTATACCAGTACGATATGACTTTGAAGCGGAAACAAACCAGACTATCAACGGATGGCTCATAGCATCGTACGTGTCGTGATTTCAACGCTAAAATTGCGTTGAAGCCATTCACCGCACGAAAGTCTCGCTCGCTCCAGCAGCTGCGTTTTCTAAATGAGTGAGATGCTAGTATTTCTTCGTATGACACTCCAATTTGTTGTTATCGCATTTGCTGCTTCACCCTTGCGCCGAAGCTGTCACTTTTCTAAAGTGTATGCTTGATGAGACTTCCCAGCTCTGATCGCTATTTTGCCACGTAAAAGCCTCATGTACTCCTTTTATATTGCATGCTGCACTGCTACACTTGAATATTGAACAGTTATCCTAGCAGCTACAGTTTTAATCATTTTATTTCGCGTTTTCTCAGCAAGGATGTAGAGCGACATATCGAGCTCAAGGTACTTCCTTGAAGAAATAAAAAAAAACGCTACCCCTTTCTTCTATACAATTTTGTTAACAAGTGATAGTTCAACGCGGTGTGCTACGTCATGAAATAACACCTAATTTTGTGGCTTTCACTGTATAATTCACCCTTGTTCCCTTTTTTCGCTTCCTGCAGCAAAACTATGCAAAGTGGCATTATACACACAACCTCGTGTGCTTCTCAGGACAGGTAAGATTTGTTCTATAAACTTGAAGCAGACAAGAAAATGAAAAAAATCAAATTTTCTGCCCATGCCAGATTGCCTCTCAGATAAATAGCACTTTTATTACAGTATGCAACAAGTACGCGCCATCTGAATGGTTCAGGTACACAACTGCAGGACCTATATACGTGTCTAAGACCCCACACGCACACGTGGTTGCTGCCATTTTCTAAATGTTGTACAGTGAAACCTCGGTGATACGAACACAGCTCATACGAATTTCGGGGTGATACGAATTTTGCTTTGGTCCCGGCCAAGGCCCCTTGGCCTGCAATGTAATGGAGTAGGGTTGTTGCGAACCGATTTTCACACCGCGACGTTTGATACGAACGTACGCTACCGCCCTGGTACGAAGAGGTGCTGTCCGCGCTGTCGCGGAAGACGCGCCAAGCACGTGCAAGTGCGGGAACGCAAGCGCGGGCATGCGCGCCGCACCGCCAAATCGTCAGAATCACGATGTAAACGTTGTACTGTGTTTACACGTACCTGACTCGTGCAACAGACATCCTACGAAAGGTGGACGAGGACCGAAAGAAGGCGAGGACGGTCTTGCATGGCGATGGAGTCCGGCCTCACAACGTCAACATGCGCGACTGTTGAGGTCACACTTGTGTGGGCATGTCCGTAAATCTTCCAAAAAACATCCCCATGCAACACCTTCGCGATAACAAAATCATAAGATAGGACCGTGGTTCTGAAATTTTGTGGCCTTGATCTATGGCGTCAAAGCGCTTCTTCCGTTACTTTCGCCGCAGTACTCTGGCGTCATGCGAAAAAGCATACTAAAATTTGGAAAGGGCTATTGCTGTCGCGAGTCACAACGCACCTGGTTCATTAATTAAACACGCGCGTACGGTCCGTATATTTACGAGTGCTGGTAGGATTGCCGACATCTAAAAACTTCACTAACAGTCAGTCAGAGTTCTTCCTGACGTTCGTGCGGCCCCGAAAAGCAATAAATGAAAGTGTAGGCCAGCTTTCTTTTGTCGCACGCTAATTTTCCATGCTTTCTGGTGATACGAATTTCGGATGATACGAATATTTTCGGTAGTCCCGTGAGATTCGTATCACCGAGGTTTCACTGTATAGGAGTACTGCACTTAGATAGCCGCTACTTAAAATTGCTCTTCATCTGCTGATATTTTATTTCGTGGCCTTTTAGATGTGAAGCATCTTATGGCGAAGCTTAATCCGGTGGTGGTGGTGGTGTGCCGGCGTGACCACCCTTACTGCGCATGCGCAAACCTTTCAAAAAAAATAAAAATAAAAAACCTCCTCTCCCCCTCTCTCTCCTCTAGACATCCCTCCCCGCGGCAACCACGCCCACACTGCGCATGCGCCTCCCCTCCTGTTCCCCTCCTACGTTCCCCCCCCTCCCTCCTCTAGGCATCCCTGCCCACGGCGTCCATACTCCCACTGCGCATGCGCGTCCCCCCCTCTCTCTCCTCTCCTACGCTCCCCCCTCTCTCCTCTAGGCATCCCTGCCCGCGGCGTCCACACTCCCACTGCGCATGCGCGTCCCCCCCCCTCTCTCTCCTCTCCTACGTTCCCCCCCTCTCTCGCCTCGCGACGCCGACGCAGGCAGCGTCTGCTAGCGAGTTTCTTGGTTGAAAAAACCGACTGCTCGCGCTGCACAACCGTTCACTGGCCACCCCGTATATATGACAATGGATCTTGACCTCCTAGGTGGTGCCGGTGGGAGATTTCTCCAGTGCGTTGTTGAACAATAAAAATTCGCAGCGTGCGCGTTAACTAAAAGCGGACTGCGGGTCTCTGTGTCCAGTCGGAGTGTTCTGGCTCTCATTGCCCATTAGCAGCGATTGGCATGTTCCAGTAGGAAACACCGCTCCATCACTGCGTGCTTTGCGCCTCTCCAGTTTTCTGTCCTGCGCAACGCTGCGATGAGCACCAGCGTCAACGCCACCGCCAATGTAAGCGTTAGCGCCCGCTGCTTCACATCTACACATGGTTCCCTTTAGCGGGAGATGGTGTAATTTTTTCCGTTATGCGGAAAGGTGTCTATGGTCATGTGCATACCCGGTTGTTCAGATTTTAAGTCTTCCATTTGCTTTCCTCTCTCCATTCGGGCTAATGAAAAGGCAGTTTCCCCACAAGAGTCCGTAGGTGAGGGAATCAATTCATATCCTCCTAGAGAAGGCCCTGGCGGAGTGCGCTGTAGGGACTTCTGTCGAAAGACGTCGACTGTCGTTGAAAGCTGGGCAAGTTGTTGCGGTATCATCCTCTGAGAAAACTGCGCAG
This sequence comes from Rhipicephalus appendiculatus, assembly GCA_030522465.1. Classification (NCBI taxonomy): domain Eukaryota; kingdom Metazoa; phylum Arthropoda; class Arachnida; order Ixodida; family Ixodidae; genus Rhipicephalus; species Rhipicephalus appendiculatus. The sequence goes on from JALIZH010011119.1 coordinate 57,652, forward strand.
AAGGACGGGACACGAATGACGAAAGTTTGTCATTTCATTCTTTCTTCGTGTCCCGTCCTGCTGCGCAGTTTTTTCAGAAGACGTCAACTATGCCAGCGACTTCATACAAAGAGGTGCATAGGAGAGGAATTCAGGAGAGGCGCGGATAGTCACTCGTTTAAGCGAACACAATATACGGTGCGATAACCCTGTGAATTGCCTCCCGACCTGCAACTGACCGGCAATGTTTTGCGTCAATACACCTATACTTCTAAAGGTCACGTTTCCAGCAGGACCAATTCCTTCCTGAACTATCGTTCCACAATTTTCGTCACAGTTATCAAAATTACAATGCGTTGAGCCATGTATAGAGCCAGTACGAGCATCGATCTCACCCCTCGCTTCGTCGGGACCTGACTGCCACAGTTGGATTCGCACTATTTTTTAGCACAACACAAGTAGAGTGCATGTACATAGCTGCATACGGATTCTGCGTAGTATGTACGTTTAGAGGAGCTCTCAAATCTAGGGCACAGAGCGACCATTATTGTGAGCCGCAAACAAAGTGTGCCAGCGTTGCTGTATTTGTTAAGCTGTACGTGAAGGTACAGAGGTGACGAACAACTAAATAAACTTGAATAAAAGCCAGCAAAACCACGGGACATGAAAGAAGAGCAGACGCACATACAAAGCAGACGCTTCGTTCTCATGTCCCATATGTTTGGTGGCTTTTTTTTTCCGATAACAAGAACCAACTGGCTCATATTTCGACTCTTCTGAATCAAAGTATCCCCGGTTCCATCCAGTGCTAAATCTGCAGAAACGCCGATCTGTGTTTCACCTGTGTTTCGGCTGAGATAATCTGCAATTTTTTCGCTTTTTTTCTGACTCACTGTGGCTCCCTGTGATTACGTTCTTTGTACAGTAGAGATAGACGGGAAAGCACGTGTAGCAGCCCCTGCCACACCCATCCCCCCTTGCTACAGTGAATTACGCCCCATTCACATTCGAGCCGTCCTTCCACGTTTCCCTGTGCGGTTACCGCTTCATCAGACACCGACAAAGTCACGCCGTCTGTGGGTGTATCTGGGAGCCGGAGCGTGACATGCGACGCGGACACTCATCTCTCGTTAGGCCCAGCCCTAAAACAGGTCTATTACACAGCTTAAGGAACGTTATTTAATTCTTTAAATTGCGCGCCAAGAAGTGCTCTATTGCTCGCGTTGGTTCACATTGTCTGCTGGCCTCGATTTAAACGGGATTAACCACATATGAGGCTCTAGAGGTTCTTTCTTAGTCTATAGTTTACAAACACACACACACACACACACACACACACACACACACACACACACACACGCACGCACGCACGCACGCACGCACGCACGCACGCACGCACACACACACACACACACACACGCTCGCTCGCACACACACACACAGAGAACTTGAAACGCACAACAGGGTGCTCAGGTGGCTGCTAAGAACATGCAGACAGTTTAATCGCTATTGAATTGTTTCGATTTTATGGAAAGTCACGGGGCTCCACAAAAGCTTTCGTTGCTTCATTCGACGCAAACCGGAGCTCTTGTGAAGATAGCACTACACTTGCGATGTTATCCGCAACCTGAACTCTAGAGGCCCGTGTACTGCGCAGTATCAGTGCACGTTAAAAGAATCCCAGGTGGACAACATTATCCGGAACCCACCGCTATGGCGTGCCTCATAATGATATCGTACTTCATACACATATAAGAACAAAATTATTGGCTATTGAACAATGATTCATGATTTAAGTGAAATGCTTGTATATGCAACAGATAGTTGGAAAATGCACTCCAGTGCAGCTTCCCAAGCGCTCTCTCCCGTGAAGGCAGGCTTTTTTGATTTTAGGCGCATTTATTTGATGACATTTGAACACCGACCCGAAATTCATATGCATCTGCGACCAACCTCACAATGCCAGAAATCAAAGTAAACAATACCGTGATTTCAGTTGCAGATAATGTTTCCAGTTCCTATAGAAAGTACGAGTCGTCCCATAGATGTGCGTATATCCATTTGTCGCGAAAAGTTTCTTGCCTTTCTAGGGCATACCTACACGTTTAGCTTGCATTTCTTCACACAATGTGCACGTCGCAAATGTATAGACTTCTGCTGCATATTTTGTTTCGTTTTTCTCCACAGGTTGTCGCTGTGTGCAACATTGATTTCTACCATCGGATTGGAACGTCGACGCCAAATGTTACATCATTCAAGTGTAATGAGCCGTTGTTCGATTGAATTGTTCACCATCGCTTGTGCGATGCCAGTACGAAGGTTCAGTGCGGCGCTGTAAACAACACAAGTATTCTGTTTCCCACCATACCGTATGAGGAAGTAGCGCACTTTTGACGAGTGTGTTGTCTTTCTTGTTCCCTTTATCCTCGTCAAAAGTGTTCTACTTCAACACACGGTACCATGACCAAGCAGCCCAGTTTTCAACCATGTTTGATTTCTTCCCTTGAATTGCTTCAATTTTCACCCAAGAACTGAAATAAAGGATAATATGCAAACTTAATGAATGTGTCGGCGGTGAGTCAATGTGAGAAAAAGCTTCCGTGAAGAACATATATATATATATGTGTGGGTGTGTATATTCCGCGACACTTTTGGCAAATTATACTATGGAATGTACAATGTCATGTAATGCTACGTTTCTCGGAAAGAAAGGTTAGAAAATGAACAGATGGTAGATTGCATGTTCTTTGTGCTGCACGTTTTACGAGCTATGTCTAAAACATTAATGCCCAATCAGGCGCACTTACAGTGGGAAGTGACACAACAATGACCTGTATAGAAAGTAGCAGTCATTGCACGAGTTGTTTGTTCATGTCCAAACTATTACAGCGCCGAAAAACGCGGATAGAAGACAGTAAACGACAGGCGAAGCGCTCTAACAACTGGAATTTATTGAAGGAATGAAACAGAGTGTAATGGAGGCGTGAAAAAGTCAATAACAATAAAAGCATAACAAAATTAACTGCCTACATCGTCTGTGGCTGTCATGTGCGAGACGCAAGAGGCCTCGTTCTCTTTTTCTCAAAGCAACAGATGCCACACTTACATGGAGGCCTGATGTGGCAATCTCTTTGGCTTACATTATCTCCCGCGTTATCTAGGAGCCGCTTCATCCCACCACCCGGCACTTGTCCAAAAGAGGCTTGCAACTATACAATGCGACACGTGCTTCAGCGCTTCGTATGTCGTGTCCTGTGCTCTGTCCGCGTCCTTCCGCTGTGTGACTATTGCAACATCTATGAGAAAGGGCGTGTAATGATTCCCCTTTTACTAACGCATCAATAATTTGAGCGTGCTAACAATAAAATCAGGAGGACGCTTCAGGTTCTCCTTAAAATAGAGAACGCAATAGCGTAAGCGTGCCGCGAGCGCATCGCATTCAACCGCACCGCAAAGAACACGTGTGCGTGTGGAATCGGCCGTTTCAAACAATTCAAGACTGTCTACCGCAAGTACAGTGGTGATGTGCCCTCGACACCCTAATTACTGCTTTCTCCAATTGGCGATGTCCCCACTACGCGTCCACAAGATACCACGCGCACCTGCACACAGTGTAATGGGTGGGCAGCATTACAGCACACACTCGTTGCGCAATTCACATGTTTTGACGCCTTGTGCGATTCTACACTTCTGCCAGGCAATATTACAGGCGTTGTAGAGACCCCTGCCATTACATCGCACTCTTGTAGCGTACTTTTTTTCTTCACACTTACATACACAGTAGTTTCAAGCACTGGCGTCGCTCCGTGGTAGAACACCTGCATGCCGCCCAGAGGGGCTGGGTTTTATTCTGACTCATACTGAAGGTTTTAGCACCGAAGCTGTTTGCAACACTCCACAGGTGGGTATGCGCCATAGGAATTGGACAAATCTCTCTACCGGGTACAGCAGGAGCGCGCGTTAGACGAAAACCGAGCTCGGCGAAGGGGAGCTCGAGAAATACGTGAAGCAGAGAGAGACAGAAATAAATATATAGAGAAGAAAAGAGAGAGTAAGAAAGAGAAAATAAATGGAATAAACACATAAAAAGGGCAACAGCTAGAAAGAAACACGAAAAAGACAGCAAAGAGACAGACAGATAGAAAAAGAAAAGATAGAAAGGAAGGCGAAGCGATATATAGAGCCAGAGATAGAGAGAAAAAGAAGCGAATGAAACAAAAACTGAGCACGACCTAGAAAGAGAAAAAATATAAATTGCGCGAGTGATTGATTGAGTGAGTGAGTGAAACAACTTTATTAGGTCCAAGAAAGAAATTGAAAGTAACAGATGCAAAAAGAGATAGAATAAACAGAGATAAAGAGACAGAAGAAACAAAGGAAAAGAAAGACAAAGAACACCGCCCAGCCCCGTTCTTCCTGCAGGTTTGGCATCCAAGGGCGAAGCTGCCAAATATTTTTTGCTGTATCGATGATCCTTTCGTGAACGCAGGAGGAATCGCCGCATATCGAACAATGCCAGCATGGTGATGACGTTCGCAGAAAAAGCTTCGTGATTAAATTTTGCATTGCAAAAAAAAAAAAAAAGAACAGCTATTCTTTGCGGTTTCTGTGCCTACCCGTGCCATTTAACAACAGTTTGGCTGGTCTTTCACTCGAGGTTCTAACAAATCACTGAATTCGTTCGTCAGGTCATTGCACATTTGTTCAACTTTTGTTGCTTTGAAATCTCTATGACGGTATATTTTTCGTGCCTCTTTACCCGATAAATCAATACCTACTCGCCCAACCTTGCATTGTGCGGCTCTATTCTTTGCGCTCTATACTTAAAAAGTATAGAAAACAACACCGCGCCTTGCTGCAGTAGGTTGTTGGACTAACAAAAGCAGAGTGCGTTGCGCATGAGCTTGCGTCAGTATTCGAGATCCTTATTAAAGCCTCCTTGTGACATTGACGTCACAGTTAAATGAAAAGCAGCTACGTTGCAGTGATGCTTTAATTTTCTAGTATTCCGCGGCAAGAATGTCACAAAAGCTTTCATGTAGGCATTGTTTTGTATCACTTTTTTTTGCAAATTAAAATATAAGAATTGCGTGCGCTGCAATAGAGGAAAGCACGTGTGTTACCTGTTGCTGCTTGCTCGGTGACACGTCGCAACCCTTCCCTTTCGTTTCCGGCGCCATTGTCAACACTTTTCCCGTCGCCCTGACTTGCCGAAAGACCGACACTGGGTACTCGAGTGACGGTGGTAGCAGTCGTCTTTACTAACATTAAAATACGTTAAAGGGAGCGGACTCGCACCGTTCAGCTCACTGCAAAGTGTTTCGGTGCAGAACTTTCCGCGAATGTAGGGACATCATCAGCACACCACGAGGGGGGCAGTATACCACACAAATGCCCAGACAATAATAAACCGTCAATGCAGTGTCGCCATTGTTCTTGGCCGAGACATAAATGTATGTAGGCAGAGTTCTGTGCAGATGGATTAGAGAAGCTGTTCAAGCTCTACAAAAATTGCTCAGCATTCTGTGCAAAGATTAATAAAATAGCGACACAAGCTACTGACGGTTAAATTGTATGTATGTATCTTGTCACGTGCTGCAAAATGTCTTAGACTAGAAATACTGCCCGCGCTCGGCGTACCAGGTGAACAGGTGGCAATATGTGTGTGCGTGTATGTGTGTGTGATCACTTTATATATCAATTTTATTTATATATTTATTTATTTGTTTATTTATTTATTCTCTTAGCCAAAGGCCGATACAGGGTGGAGTAATAAAACACACATCACACATTGTTCAAGACACAAGCACACAATGAAATCGTGACAGACAACGCATCTGGCATCTTTAAACAAACCTCCATCTTACAGACCATACCAATCGTAATTAAAACAAAAGACAAATGTAACCAAAAGTGCGACGCGCAAATTAATTTACGTTTTACACAGTAGCGACCAACGATGAGCATAGAGTGACACAATTGCAAACACTACACTCAACGACCGCTGTTCCATATGCATCAAAATTTTCATCATCATAGTCAGGAACTTTTTCAACATCATGTATTTGAACATCACGTAATTATTTGAAATCATGTCAAAGCATACATGCCGCTTATCACTGGAAAAAAGGAAGGCAATAACGCTTATATATGGCTACATGGAAGAATAATAGGCCAGTACAATTTTTTTCGAATTCTTCTGAGGAGTTAATTTTAGTTATGCAATGCGGCAGCGCGTTCCACTCTTCAATCGTTTTCGGAAAGAGGGAGTATTTGAAGGTGTCAACCTTTGCAGGTATGGACACAAATTGGTCCTGATGGTTAGATTTGACAGACCGTGAAATACGTGTCAATCAGTTTTGTATGCATCTGTGAGGGTTAAAGTTAAAGTCAATCTTCTGCTTAGTAATATAAATCTCGCTGCATAGGACGCATAGACACAGCGCGTATAGGCCCGATCTCTTGACTATGTGCACTCGCTGTTAAAACAATGGTTAAACGAAGCTGCACAACATTTCCTGAACATCTTTTTCTTTTACTGCTATTGGAACTATTGCCCTAACAAGTTATCCGCTCTAAAAAAAAAAAAACAGTCACATACTATGCCCTGTCGAAAGGACCGTGTTTAACAGAGAAAGTAAAGAGGACCCATGCAAAAAAGCAAATTTCGTGATTTACAATACGCCATCCATTGTTAGCCGAGAACAACAGGGGCAATGAACAAGTGCGAGTCGACAACGACTTTTTGGAGCGGGCACAATCTGAGAGCTCGCGCCAGGCAAACAAGACGATGATCGGCGTCCGCCACGTCGCGCTCATTTTTTGCCTAGCTGTAGTAACCAATGCGAACTGGGATACTGTGAGACGGTCGACGCATGGGCTTGTTGGAGGATGGAGGGAGCACAAGTACCCGTCAGAGTCACCGAAGTTTATCAAGCTCGCCTATCAAGCCTTCGCTAATGCGCTCGGCGAACCTTACCTGCACGGAATTAATTTAAGAGTTTCAAAAGCTGCGACACAGGTAACATTCGTCCATATTTTTCTGTCCAGTTTAGTGGCGAAGCTGTTCTTGAAAGAGATCAGTCGACGATTATCTATCTATCTATCTATCTATCTATCTATCTATCTATCTATCTATCTATCTATCTATCTATCTATCTATCTATCTATCTATCTATCTATCTATCTATATATCTATCTATCTATCTAGCTAGCTATCTATCTATCTATCTAACCGCCAACGTCTGAGTGTCTTGCTGTGGCCGTTTTGTTCACTTCTGATAACCGGCATTATTATGGCATTATATCGGAGCTTAAGCAATAAAAATAGAAACCATGCCATGTATGATGACCTCGCACATCTTGGCATAAAATATTAAGGAGCCATCGTGAAAATATTGTCAGTGTTTTGTTACTATGTATTATACAGGGGCAAAGTCAAAGTAATTTTATTATTCTAGTGTACATTGAAATGGTAAAACCGAAAATATACAGACGAGGGACCCGTAGTCGTAGACTGTAGCGGGACCCTCGCTTTAATAGTTGAGAAAAAGCATAAAAAAGAAAACAGCGAGCAAGTGTATCAAAAACAAGGAAACGCATAACATACAACGAATTTCTAAGAGATAAAGTACATGTATTACGACACAGCGGCAAAGTGCGACTCCATTGAGTAATTTCATTGAGAAAGTTGTAGGTTAGTTTGCAAAAAATCCGATTAAACAGCTTCTAAGTTTACTGTCTGCTAAGGATCAGTGTTTTTCTACTGACTACAGATGCCCGCGAAATACAAAAAAAAAGCAAGCATACCACGTGACATGCCCGCTTGCACACATATTGATTGCAGTGCTCCCTAACGTTCCGCGTACAAATGATAAGCTTCCCTCACGGCGGCTTATGACAATACAGAGTTTTACTTTGGCGTTTTTACGGCCCGCTCCGCTCCGAGTTGGCCCGATAAGCCGCAGCGGAGCGGTGAATGATTTCCTCGTATTAGTTGTATGTTGTCGGCAGCGGGACTAGCATAGCGGATGGATGGATGGATGCTATGAGCGTCCCCTTTATAACGGGGCGGTGACATGTCTGCCACCAGGCTCGAAAAAAAAAAAACTTTCTTTTTATGTTGGCTTAATGCCTTATCTACATTGATTAAATCTCTGCTATTATAGCAAAGAAAAATATAAATTCACGGTCCATCTCTCTGCCTCTTAAGGCAGAATGACCTTATTTTTCCCCATTCTTCATTTTTGTCCTTTATCTCTACTTTTCTGCCACCAATACTCTAACCGTCTCTTACTTATTTCTATCGCGGACGTGTTCAGCTTTCCATTGTTGTCCCTAAAACCCAAGGCTTCATGTAGACTCGTGCCCACACGTATATCTGGGTGGATATCGCCGCATTCAATCAGTACATGTTCCATCGTTTCCTTAGTTCCCCCACAGCATGTACATTGTTCTTCGTTACAGAATCTCGCTTTATAGCTACGCGTTCTAAGGCAACCCGACCTTGCTTCAAACAGTAAAGCGCTTCCCCTTGAATTATCATAAAGCCTCTCCCTCCTTATTTCGTTTTTTCCCTTTCGGTAGTCACTGAGAGCCGGCTTCTTTTCCATCGCTGTCATCCAATAAGTCCTCTCCGCCTCTCTGACTTTTCGTTTAATGCTCCTTGTTGCCATGTCGCCCACGCTGCTAGCCGTATATTTACTGGTGAGCCTCCTAGTTCCTTTTCTCCACTTCGTGTCGACGCTTTTTCTATACAAATACCTGAAAACCTTCCCTGCCCATCTACTCTCCTTCATTTTCCTCAGCCTCCCTTCAAATCTAATTTTGCTCTGCGCTTCCCTCACTTCAAAACCTGTCCATCCCATATCACCCTTTACAGCCTCATTTGTCGTCTTCCCGTGAGCGCCCAACGCGAGGCGTCCCACAGTCCTTTGATTTACATCCAATCCTGATGGCACCTCTCACTTCATGCACACCACTGAGTTCCCAAATCCTTAGCAGTTACGGCGCCCTCTGGTGATGTTCAGCGTCACTACAGAAAAAGAGAAAAACATTTAGTCGCATTTACAAACCGAAATGAGAACGTATGAATTTATTTGTTCACGACGTATTTAGAAGTGCGCTTCAAATATGTTGGCGGTGTATATTTTCTTTACAAAGAAGCAAGCACTGACTTGATAATAGCCACCCGAAAGCCAGCAAGGTTGCGTTCCAGATTCATTGCAACCTTTCCTTGTTTTGTTTGCTCTTTTGACGCGAGTGCCGTGGCCCCGTTTTTGTCTTCACCATTGAAACCATTGAAGCTGCACGCACGAGAGAGGGCGCGCGCGTCGTCCCCTTTCCGCTTGCGAAAACTGCAGCGACGCTCCGCTTCGGCAGCCCGTCAGCTAGAGTGCTCGATGCGCTCGTTCGCCTCCGCTCCGTTCAGGGTGGAGACAAGCGCGTCGTCTGCTACAGCGGTCGCCATTATTGATCCCAATCGTCATTGCGCGCACTGCCAGCGCGCGTATTCGCAGCCTTTTGCTCCCGAGTAAAGACACTTTGGGCTGGACTTGCCTTCGCAAACGCATAATCATTCACGCATGTTGCTAGTTATAGGTTTGTAGGCACGTATCACAGCAAGTAATCGAATGTTTCGCGCCTAAAGGTGTTGCAGGACGTAATGACCCTCACCGACGGCGCGGCCGCTGGCTGCGGCTGAGTGGTGCACAGATGCTTTGGATCACTGAGAGCTGGAGGCATCACTATTCACTTTTATACTTTGCGGGTGTATATGTTCGTTTATTTATTTATATATTTATTTTTACACCGCATACACACAGAATTTCCCAACATGCGTCTGCAGTGATAAATTTGCTGACGGGAGAACCCTAAGATTTAAATTACTCGCTGTTTAGCTAAATCTTAAAGCGAATAGGATTCGCGCGCAGGTTCCAGGCTACTGTTTTATCATTATGTGACCGATTGCCGGATATATTCGTCCTCGTGTCCTCCTATTGAATGTCTATTTAAAATGCGGCTGTACTTCCCATTTCGAGAAAATACCAGCTAAAATGCGGTAAGCATCACAATGTCGTTTAGCGATCGCAGCGGAAACGACTCTACTCTGTGATGCTTCAGTTTTTAGGAGCGAAGCTCCTTAGGCTCTCGCGATGTCCGTTGTCTGTCACCGTCGGACCGAAACACAGCTGTTACCAGGCCTGTAACCAGGGGAGGGGAGCTAGCTTCCCCCCCCCCCCCCGAAATTCTCATGGAGGGGGGATGTTTTAGCGAAAATAAATAAAATAAATAGTGAAAATGGGTGTTTTTTGCAAGTGGGCCTCCCCCCCCGAAAAAAATTCCTGGCTACGGGCCTGGCTGTTACATATACCGTACAAAGAGCATTCATAGCGCGCATATGATTTAAAAATAGACCGTACTCTGTCCATCCGTCGGTGCATATATCCGTCCATCCGTGCATCTGTCCGTCCCCCCCCGTCTTCTGTCCGTCCGTGCGTGCGTCCATTCGTCCGTGTATCTATCCGTGCGTCCATCACTCCGTACATCCGTGGATACGTCCGTCCGTCCTTCTGTGCGTGCGTCTGTCCATATCTGTCCGTCCTTTATACTATTCGGCGACTTCAACGTAGACATTATGCACCTTAGGACCTAGCTTTGCTCCGTCATCAGCATTCACTTCGTGGATCTGCAGCCATTTTTTTCAGCGCCGCAAGTTGCGCGTTGAAATTAATGACCGTGTATGGTACACAAAAAGCGTCCCTTCGGGGAGGTAATTCTGGAAAATTATTCCACCGGATAACGAAAAAAAATTTTTTTTTTCTATTTGTCGTTCTTGTTCCGCAAGAAAACACAACTCGGAGTGAATAGTTGCAGTTCATTACAGACGCGACAATATTCGTAATCACACGTTCATGCATCAAAAAAAAAAAAAAAAGAAGAAGAAGGAGATGCCCACGACAGCGAAAGTACGATTTCCAAGCACACCCCGAAAACAACGCCAAATTTATGAGAACGGTTCTCAATGTTCGAGGCACCAACACCCAGTAAAAACCACACACATAACTTGTAATGGCGTTGCTAGTAATATACACGCTGTTTTAAAAATCATCCGAAAAGTACCCGACGTGCTTGCAATACTCACGCTGCATAGACGAGAGGCACTCTGTTCTGTTCTGTTGTATCTGTCTTGCTGTGGAGAGGTTGAGGTTCATGTTACCTCGGCTACTCCATACCTATGAGTTCTGCAGCTAAAAAAAAAGAAGTTACACAAAATGCACAACGCGCAACTACACAAAAATAAAAAAAAATAAAAAAAATAATCTAGAGTTTCCTTTCAAAAGTTCACACTGCAGTAAAGCGTCCACACGTGCACATTTCTAGTTCTGCCCACAGTATGACACATCATTCCGTAAGTAACAACACATAGCTGTATATCACAAGCGCTTATCCAAACCGGTGTCCACTAAGAAGTCTTTCAGGAAGGTGTTCGCCTTTTTCTGAAGATTCATGTCAGACCATGGTCCAAGTAATTTCTTTAATGTGAGGGGGCGTCTGTCCAAACTTGCTAGTCTCTTCCTTAATTTTTCTCTTTCATTTGCGTACTTTACGCACTCCAAAAGAATATGACGAACATTCTCATCTTCGTGGCCACAGTAGCATTCCGGTGAGCTGGATCGGTGTATTTTGTGCAGGAAGTTGTTTGTATATGCTACTTCCAGTCGTAGTCTGTGGAATAACGTCTCTATGTATCGTAGGAGCTCTGCCGCTATTGAGAATTTCCTGTGTGGGTCAACTTCATAAAGTAATGACTGCTTTGATTTAGGGCTGTGAAACCACTTCTCCATGGAACAGTGGTGAGCTCCTTGCGTTACTATATTTCGAATATCCGCCCCAGACATGGGGATTCCATACTCCCGTCCTTCATTCAAGGCTTTCTTGGCGAGCCTGTCTGCCTCTTCATTACCCTTTATTCCAATGTGGCTGGGTATCCATTGAAACACGATGTTGGGACCCTGCGCTGAGGCATATTCCACAGTTTCTGCAATACATTGTGCTATTTCGCCATTTTTTTAAGGTGATCTCGCATGTTTCATTATCTGAAGGGCGGGTTTGCTATCCGTGCATGTCGGCTGCCACTTGTCACGCTTTATTATCATTGTCCATAAAAGTATTCAAAGAAAACATCTTCCATCCATTCCTAGAATGGTTCGTGCACTGTCGCACGCAACATCCAGTCATCTTGCGGGACTCGCGACGAATCAGACGGGCGACAAGGCGGCAGGCGCAGCGTGCACGCTTAAAAAGAGCACGGCGTGGGGTAAAACATGGCGGACGCGCGAGGCGAGGCGGCATCGACCCTTTCAAAGAATGGCCACACTCTAAGCGGGGGGCGCGCGCATCGAGGCACTCTACCGTCAGCGGAGCGTGGGCCTCGCTCCGCTAACCCGCTTACGGCCGTAGCGGAAGGCGCATGCGCACTCGCGTTCCCGCTCCGCTTAGTTGCTGAGCGGGGCGTAAAAACGCCAAACTAGAACTCTCTAGTGATAAGCAGCGGCAGCGGTTATCGCTTGTGTTACCACTGGTAGAGTGCACAAAACACGGGAGAGCTCGGCCGCAGCACCAGTGCACAGAAACTGAAGCCCAAACAGGGTCAAGCCGCTTGTGTCGCTGCTATCGGTAGTCTGCAATGTGTCATCGTTTAAGAGTTGTGAGCGCCTCCACCAAAGTAGTGCACCGGTAGAATGCCCACTTCCCACTCAAAAAGCCCGGGTTCGAATCGTAGCGGCAGATTGTGGGTTATTCCTTCAGTATCACTTCTTATACCTGTATTGGTTTTCCTTGATTTCTGAAATCTAGCTTCAGCTGCTACGCGTTTCTACAAAAAGTAAAACAAAATGTGAAGTCTTATCTCGAGTCTCGTATTCGCGAAAATTTCAGAGGCCATACTTGACGTTTTTGTTGAATGCCGTGCGGTGGCGCTGGAAATAACTACGCTTACTATCAGATTTCCTATATTTCACTTCACATTTATGTCACCTTTTTAGCAATACGTAGCAACTGAAGATTGTTTCAAGGAACACATGAAAACCCACATACAGCTATAACAAGTGACTTTAAAAATAAAAACCCACAATCTACAGCTGCGATCCGAACCTGGGCCTTTTGAGAGGGAAGCGGGCAATCTACTACTGCACCACTTTGGTGGAGCCGCGCGCAGCGCTTAATCTACGACACATTGCTGACTACCGATCGCAGCGCCACAAGCGGCTTGAAACTGTTTGAACTTCCCTTTTCGAAGCTCTTTCCGAGCACTTCCCTGTTTTAGTACACTCTACCGCAAGCAAAATCAGTAACACCCATCAGCATTGTCGCTGCCCCGTCGACGCAGCACACCCGGCCAAGTAGGCGCTCCTAGTCGCTCTGCTGCTACTCAATAGATGACGCCGCGGTCAGCGAACCCAGCTATGTGGTGCTGGCGAGTTGAAGTTCCTCTGCCTTCCCAAGGTTCTTGTTCTTAGTGGTGTGAGTAATACTCAAAGTGCGTAGAAAAGTCATGATTTCAAATTAAAAAACCGCCATGACTGCTCGGAACGCGCAGCACTGTGACAGCGACAGCTGGAAGAGCGGCCTTTCTGGAACCTTTTTTTTTACACGAAAGTGTTTTATGGCTGGGTCCATTAAGGTTTGAGTGACGTATTTCCGTCACGGAAATGATGTCGAAAAAAAAAACGCATGATCAGAAGACAAAGTGAAAGAGCTCTGTAAACGGGAGTCGAACCTGTGACCTCATGGTTCACGACTAGAGAAGTCGGGTGCGCTATCCACTGCGCCACGGTCACATAATCTGTAGGCTTTAAAAACAAGCCTTTTAAATCTAGCACTGTCTTCTCACAGTGCTCTTGCTAACGTGAAGTAATGCATTATGACCGTGAAATGCACAATTAGTTCCTTCAAAGCGTTCTTTCTACGCGTCCGTCCCATTCGGTGCGTTTCGAATAGGAGAAGTGCAATTTTGTCGATGAATGAACACGTTGGCAGGGGGGCGACCTTACCCCTAGCATCGTCCTCGCTCATAGCATTCGTCCACACCAAAAGCTGCTCTTGTTGGCGGACAACTACGGCGCCAAAAACAGCCCTTCTTGTTATCTCGTAACAGCTCTCGCTCTAAAAGACAAGTGTACCATATTTAAGGATTCGATAACATTAAGATATCGTGCAGGGTGTAAACGTTGTAAAGCCGGATCGATCAGGCAGTACTCAAAGCCCACTGAAGTGCCGCTCGCGCGCGTTAGTAGTTTTTGCTGTTCAAGGCATTCATACATGCAAAAAAAAAGTAATAATAATTTTTACGAAATGTTAGACAGTGGGCTATCACTCCCCCAAAATGTTTCGTGGACCCGGTGGCCGCATTTCGATGCGGGCGAAATGGAAAGAACACCCGTGTGTTTAGATGTAGGTGCACGTTAAACAACCCCGGGTTGTCGAAATTAGGCAGGACCCCTCCATTAAGGCGTCCCTCGTGATCATGTTGCGACTTTGGCTCGTAAACTCCTGGTAATTATTATCATCCATCCATTAAAAGAGAATGGTGACTGCACCAGAAACGTTTTTCAATCGTATTGGTGATTTTATTTACACAGGAAATCGTTGAAGCATAGTTTCGCAAATCCAGTGTGACCGCGATATCAATAAAGATTTGAACTTCGTAAACATTCCATATACAGCGTACTAGAGCAATACGGTTGTTCATGCCTAGACGTTAGGATGGGAATTTTCGTATTATTCATGTAAAAACTGTTACAATTAAGTCGAAATTGATCAGGCTGGTTGAAGGGCTTCCTACCTCGAATCAGAGCATCAGTTATAGTTTAGTGCTGAAAACCTGGGTAAATAGCTTGCTTATTTCACTTCCGATTGTACTACAAAAATATACTACACTCCACACAAAAATTTCGGTGTGGTTTATGTTACAAAGAGACAGGAGGTGAAAAGGACGTGCATGAAGCACTTTGAAAACTTAATAGGAAATCACCATTCCAGAGCCTTATGCACTCGTACAAACCCATTATGGAAAAAAGTAGAACAAAAGTATGCAAGCCTGTATATTTGTGGTGTACAGAAACGCAGGAACTAACAGCAGCGTTATGTTTTATACATGTAGCAAAATTTTCACGAACAACTGTGGCACACAGGACTCTATTCTTCGTAGAAAGAGCCGCTAAGACGAGCAAAACTTAAGCCATTTCCTTTTGCGATGAGTCGTCGTGACTCATCGCAAGAGTCTCTATAACGTGTTTTATACGAGATGTACAAGCCTGTATGACAAACACGCGATTATTTAGATAATTAAAAATGCAGTTTTTGTACGACATAAAATACTGATACGCATGAGATTATGTATTTGCTTTCACTTGTTTAATTTCGATTTCTTCGTATGCATGGAATAACGTAAATCCAATACAAGCCATGACATGTACCACAATTCCAACACTGTTTCACCAGCAATCAGCGAGGGTTGTAAAATGATGCCTCGCGTTCGCTAACTTCTGACTAGCTCTCGCTAGTGTTGCTATCTCGTGCCTAGTGTTCGCTGATATTCTCTGGTGTTGGCAGAGGGTCGGATGATATTCGCTAGTCTTTACTATTGTTGTCTACTAGAGGTTAATGTGGGTTAGCAATAGATAATGGTGATTAACTGATGATTAGCGGGGGGATGTGTTTACTAATTTTGGCTAAGGCTGCATTAGCACTAACTTATCTTGGTTAATCTGCGGCGACATTCCTCTGACGTTGGCTACCACTCGCTAATGGTCGCTAGCAGTAGTCAGGTGTCGTCAAGTGGCGGCTGATTTTGGCTGAAACACAGAACCAAGCGCTGGTAGAGACGCGTGCATAGCTCGCTGGCCCCACCGAACTTGCCCTCACCGAGCGTTGTTCCTCGGGTTCACGAGAGGTGGTGCTGCTGTCTTTGAATTACAGCGCATGCGCGTCTCCTGCAGCAGCCGCGGCGTCACGTCGTAATCTGCTGCACCGTCGGCAACGCACACTAACGTATGACGTGTCCCTCGGCAAGCTTTCAACCTAGGAGTATAACAAAGATCCAAACGTTACCTTTAAGTATAATAGTGTATTCGGCGTGCCTGGTATGCCATCATCATGCAAACAACGATTCGAGATACATTAAGTCGTTTACACCCCTCTTAAAAGTTAGCTCAACATAAAGTCATGTGCCATATAGCCACATCCTTTTAGGGTGTTTTACACTCTAGTTTTCTATAGTACATGAGATATGACTGAATTGATCATTCAGAGAAATGATTCCACAGTTTTCTGTTTTAACGCAATATTAAAGAGCTCGTTTCGCAGAAATTCCGGCGTGTCGTCGTCGGCGTCGTTGGTTGTGAGCGAAAAAATTGGGGGACCCTAAATCTTCGCCTTTAAGAGTTGAACGCGATAGCGATATCCTGTCCCAAGTGCTTACTTCAACCACTGAGTGCATACTTGCTATGCACCCACTACGTGGTGTTAAGGCAATACGCGCAGTAAGGTGTGTGCCGTTTGTAATGGGTGACCGGCTTTAAACTACGAAATCGTTATGATAGTCACATATTCTGACGCCCGATGGCAATGTACGCTTGTACTAGGCAATATTCCTGGGATATTACATGTTATATTGCGACGCCTATATAAAGGACGCTTGCGTTTGCGAAGCATGAAAGTTATTTTCGCTGCATTTCTAAGCACAGGCGTGGCTGTGTGGTAGAACTCCTGCTTGCCACGCAGACGGCCCGGGTTCGATCCTCACTGGGACCCAGAGATTTTTATGATTTCTTTTATTTGCATCTTTCTCGATTTTTCGGTCACGGACAAGATGATGATTTTTCGCTCACAACCAACGACGCCGACAGCGACGCCGACGCCGGAATTTCTGCGAAACGAGCTCTTCAACGCTATCGCGTTCAAATCATCTTGTCTGTGACTGAAAAATCGAGAAAGATGCAAATAAAATAAATAAAAATTTCCGGGTCCGAGTGAGGATCGAACCCAGGCCGTCTGCGTGGCAAGCAGGTGTTCTACCACACAGCCATGCCCCTACTTGGAATGCCATTGAAAATAAATTGCTCTGCTTGGAAATGCAGTGAAAGGAAGTTTCATGCTTTACAAACACACGCGTCCTGTACACAGGCGTCACAATACAACATGTAATATCGCAGTAATATTGCGTGGTACAAGCTTACAGTGCGATCGGGCGTCAGAACATGTGGATATCATAATGACATCGTGGTTCAATGCCGGCCACCCATTACAAAAGGCACACACATTACTGCGTGTATTCTCTTAAGACTACGTAGTGGGTGCATAGCAAGTTCAAAAACATTTCCCGCTCACAACTGCTTGTGGTTTAAAGCATGCTACCCATTGCATGGTATGCACTAAGTGACTGAAGTACGCACTCGGGACAGGATATCGCTATCGCGTTCAACTATTAAAGGCAAAGATTAAGTGTCCCCCAATTTTTTATGCACTAATTAGCCTTCTGACGTTGTCTTTACGGGACAATGCAGTGTTTTTGATAACGAATATTGTGAGCCACTTAAGAAATCACAAAAGAGAAATCACAAAGTTGCTATCACAAAAGAGTGTGCACAAAATTATGGAAAACCAATTTTGATAGAGTTAAACTAGTATTCCCGAAACGGAACGACTGCTTTATTGTTTGACGCGAGATTGCTGAAGAGCTTGTTTCGCAGAAATCCTTGTGTCGGCGGCGCCTTCGGCGTTGTTGGTTGTGAGTGAAAACTCAGCGTTAGCTGTCATCGAAAAATCGCGGAAAGTGCACATAAAATTAATAATAAAAATCTTCCGTTTGAGTGAGAACGCACGCAGGCCTTCTGCGCGGCAAGCAGGTGTTCTACCACAGAGCCCGCCAATAAAAGAGCTAACGAATCACTGTATAGAAAAGTTCTCATTAAAAACGTCATTTCTGTCTTTGAATGTGGAAGCGTCTGCCCTTTCGGAATGGTAAGTTTCAGAGTGGTTTTTATGCAGGAAGTGCGCTAGGTTTTACGAATATTCCAATAGGAAGAATTATATAGGCAGTAGAAAGAGCTACTAAACAAAAGAATCTCTTTTGAGGTATTTGAATAACAGAATCAGAGGATGGGGTTTCTGTTGTGTCTGTTGTGCACAGCAATGTTTTAGTTGCATCTCTATTCCGAGCTGCTGTGTTTCGTAAAAAAAAAAAACTGTACAGGTTTCTTGTCGAAGCAGTTGCTCACCTCGGCGGACACAAACCACTAGGATGATGTAAAGCCAACATTCCGTAATACTGCCGTTTTCAGCCGCGCTGAACGAAAGGAAAGATTTTTCATTGATGTGAGTTATATTATTCAAGGATGGCCTTACTTACATCGTTACGGTGCAACACAGTGCGCAGCTTCACTGCATAATGACGTGCTTATACATATACCTGCTGTCTTTGTCAGGTCGTTGCCGGCCTAAACCACAAGCTCGAAGTCGAACAAGCTCAGGTGAGCTGCGGATTTCAGCACCCGGTGAGTACTGTCCAAGTATGCTGGCTTTTCCTCTACAGTTCCAATCCAACATGTGAGATGCAAAGGCAATATACGCCACTGAGCTATTCCAGATGTCGAGTAAGTGAACAAGGGAAGTATTCATTTGGTAGCTTAACTATGTTATGAAGCATTCTGAACAAGACATGCATGCTAGAACTAGAATTGCGGAACAGCCAATCATCGTAAAAGAACAATTACTTGGCTTTAAAAAGCGACGAGCCGGTAGTAGCGCGTATGAAGATTTTTCAGCCGGCGCAAGATTTCTGGCTTGTTTACATAGTGCGACTATTAAGTGGCTGCTCTGGCTGTGACGCAACGTTGTCGGCGCTTTCTAGCGAAGCGAACGACCTATACACGTAAAAGAAGATGAAAGGCAGAAAATGTGGAACGATCTGGAGAATAAAATTACATCGATACAGAAGAAAGCGAGAGGAGAAAAGCGGAGGAAGCTACAGTGCAACATTCAGGACGAATGTGAGGGAAGAGATTAGCGATCGAGGCAACACAGTACTGCATAAACACACGTCTGCTTACCGTGGTTGAGAGATGGTGCCAGAATGGAGAACAGTCAACCGTTCGCCGGAGAAAATTTTCGCGCCACCCACGCTGCTGACAGCGTCCTTTTTTAAAGACGATAGTCTTTCTTGGGATACTTAAACGGAGAAATTTTGGTCTGTCTGTCTGTCTGTCTGTTTGTCTGTTTGTCGGCACGTCACACGATTCAGCCACCCGACCAAAGTTGAACCACTTTCTCAGCGCCCAGCCACCTTGCACAAGTGTTTTTGTTCATACTTGTGAACATTGTCGATCAAAAGCAAATGTTACGCATGTCTGAGGAGCAACGTCAATACATAAGTAGTCTCTGGTATGTTTCTTTATAAGAAAATACATAGATACGTAATTATGAAGACCCCAGCGTTTCTTAGGCTGCGCTCAAAAAGCGACGCTATGCACGAAAAAGCGCTCGGCCGACGATATGTTCCTGCTGGGTTCTGCACAAGGTGATGTTTCTCGACAGCACTGCCAGATGGCGTCCATGTCTCACGCAGCGCCTCGGCGCCTCCTCTATTTTATCAAGGCCAGCCAGGTGCGGCCGATTCAACAAGAGAAAGCGCTGTCTGAGGCAAGGCAAAACAGTGTAGTACGGCCGGCAGAAGACTATCGTCTTTCGACGACATTTGCAGCGAAGCACGCAGATACGCGGCCAATTTTTTGTCCTTTTTTTTTAACAGCATGTAATGTGGCCGGTGTAAGCGATTCGCCTGACTGGGCAGCTAAACGAGCAGCAGAGGCTCAGCGACTCGGACGCCAAAGTCCACAGGTTCCCGCACGTGACGCAGGAGCTGAGCGCCGCCGCCGAGACGACTTGTATTTGCAGCCGCTCGAGCAGGATGTCATAGCCGCCGCCGAAACGTACATAGCCTTCACCACCCGAAAATTAGTCCCGCGCTCATGCACTCGGCAATGTTCTCTGACGGCAAAGTCACCGTCACGGCTCGTGACGTCAGTCAGGAGTGCGCGCCCATTGACGCGGGCTTGTGTCCACCCACCCTTGATGAGGAAATGCCGCGGACTTCTATATTTCTATCCGACTATAGATGTGTCTCAAATTCTACTCATTATGCTTTGCAGCTTGAAAAAACGAGTAAAGCGATGCGTAATTAATTTGCTGCTGTTGCAAAAATCTGGGAAAAGTATATTATGTTTATGACGCTGATTCTACGGCGGCCTTTAAATTTATCAATTTTGGTTATTTCTCGTATCAAAGTATTCATTTCACTTTGTTGTAAAGTTGACTGTACTTGTAAGCGAGGCTATGTATGCCGTTCTGGCTCCAATTTAGGTCACCTGTATGGTTCGTCGCGTGGTATCAACTCTTCTTCGTTTACCACCTATATACTGGAAAAAACAGTGTGCGTTTCTTGAACACTCTCCTTCAGTTTAGAGAGGGCAGCGGAGTGGTAGCCTTCAATATTTTAAAACGCATATGCTTTTGAGCTGCTATTACGCAGAAGCTTATTATTGTATGATGGTAAAGTGTGCTGTAGCTAAATAGTATCATACTTTAAATATTTTCATAACGGATATTGAATTGAGTGCAAGGAATAGAGCCACCGTGTTATTCGCATCCGGTTAATAAAATAGTTCGAGGATATCAATAATTTTGAAAAGTCATCCGAAACCGTCTAGGTATTGCTGTGTAATTGCATAGTTTAAGAGATTTTCTCTTCTCACGCTCCAACTGATTACTTTTATGTTCTGCAGCAATTACACGGTACCTGGCAGAATCAAAACAACCTTGTCTGTTTCACAGGAAAGGTAAGAAATTATTCCTTCATTGAAAGAATTAGGGAGGAAACACGGCAGTATATTTACGCAGCTCCAAACATTGCCAAAAAGGAATAGCACCATTTTATATGTATGATGAATATTTGATGATATCTCAAAATGCCAAGCACACTGCATCCTAGGTATGCACTACGTAAACACGGACACCACACGTGGACTGTCCATGGTATTTCTATAGTCTATAGATGTCTCGCTTGGCTTTTTCTGCTTATCGCGTACACTGGCCGGTACTTTGGTACCCTGGTGTATCTACTACTTTCGCAATCACCAGCGTCTCCATATTCCTGACTCGCTGTTGACCACAATATTTACTAATTATTGACTCCTATAGCCATTAGAAATCTTAACGCGATAGAGTTAAGGAGACCCTTTCGCAGAAAATCCCTTGCCGACGTGATTCTGCATGACAATAATGTACTCTATGGTAGAGCCACGTCTGCGCTTAGGAAAAAGTCGTTATACAAGCATCAAATCGAGGCAACGCCAATTTAGGTTGCAGTGTGGGGCATAAGTTTTTATAACAACGGCGCAAACTTGTCACGTGTAGACCTATAACTTCGCAACGTCTACTCAAGCGCTCCTCGCATACGCCAACGACCGCTACTTCTGCTGTGCACATCGTAGCAGCGTAGCACGCACTTCGTTGCGATAAAACTGACATCCGTGCCCTAACGTGAGTGCCCACGTCACGTTGGACCATGAGCTACCCCTTACACGCCAGTCTAGGCGATGTGCCTGAAAAGGCTTGAAATCGACAAGTACTGCAGATTGGGCAAGTTGGTGCATTATCATATCGTACTGGTATAGCGCAGCTCAGTTCGAGCATGAGGAAAAGAGTCAACAGTGTAGAAGGAAACACAGACAACAGGATGAGCGCTATTAGCGCTCATCCTGTTGTCTGTGTTTCCTTCTACACTGTTGACTCTTTTCCTCATGCTCAAACTGAGCTGCGCTATACCAGTACGATACTGAAAAGGCTTCGATACGCCCGTAACTAATCAATTTACACAATGACGTAGACCTACCTGGTAACGATTGCCTCAAAGCGAAAGAAAAAATAATAATAAAACGACATGGGCTGCTACTCGCAGACGCCTTCACATGAAATTGATGCCCACAATGCGTGGGATCTGCCGGAACTTTTTGTAAAGCTGAGGATGATACAGTGTGATGATAACAAACACCCCAATATCAACGTACTGTTGTACTGGTTCTTTCAGTGTCGTTCTCGCCGCGCTGGTCCGCGCTATG
>JALIZH010011120.1:2500-35193 GCA_030522465.1 Rhipicephalus appendiculatus
CGCAGAAAAATACGAGACTCGCCGGCAGAGTTCTCTTTCGCGACCGCCGCCCTACCGGCTCATGAATATGCAGGCCTGTCGCGCCCACGCCGGCTTCGCGAGTCGGAACGCATCCAACCGAGCTCGGGTCGACCCTTTGACAGTGTTTACGGTGTCGGCCTGCTTCAACTGCGGCTAAGTGAGGCATTCTCGGAAGTCCATTCCTGGTAAGGCCATGCGCTATTTCTGCCTCTCGCGGTATATTTGTGCAACAGCTGTTTTTTTGGGCGGGAGATAATTACCTAATTGTAACATTGTTGCATCCAAATATTCATTTTGTCTTCTAGGTAAAAAAAAGAAAAACTGTATGGGGCAGTAGAGTTATATCACTGTTTCAAGTTGTTATGAACTACAAATATCAGTAGTGGTAGCGTCGTCGTACGCGTAAAACCCGGCGCTGACGAAGGTACCTCGAAGGTGCGTTGGTACATGTGTATTTGTATGGACCGTTATCTAATAATTCATGTTCTCCATATCGCGTGCTTGTCGACGATCAGTCGTTTATGATACGGCAGTTTGATCCTTTATCGTTGCCACATTTCACTGTTTCATGGATATGAAACCACGACCCTCGTTTCTGCCTGCAGTAACTGAGGTGCTACGTTTCGGAATACGAGGTTGAAGGTCCAAATCCCGGCATGGATGAAGAAAAAAGTGAGGAGGGAGCATTGAATGCGATAAAATAAGAAAACAGGACGTCCTCAAAAGGAGTCCGTCCTGTTTGAGGACGGACTCGTGAATTTTTTAGATACTTTCACACTACACGTCGGAACACTTATTCCAACAGCGGCACCAACACTATCATACCGCTCATCTGCGTCAAAGAAGTGTATGCTCTTGCGTCGACAACTGCGCGAATGCAGTTTGGTGTGCTATGTTCCAAGGTAACTCCGATCGCATGTTCCTGTCCACGTGACGAGTTTCTTGAGACGCACTTATTCTTTCGCGATGAAAGTATACCTGCTACGACCAGATCCATACTCCTAGCGAAGTGCTTACACTGAATCAATTAGTAAAAGCAAGATCCCGCCAATCCTACTGTAGTTAACCCTTTCAGTCCCGAATTAACTATTTTCAATGTAAGCAACTAGTTTTCACATTTGGAGATGCACATGATCGTGGTAGTCCAAAAAAAACTGAAAAACTCTTTGTTCACACTTTTCAGTGAAGAGTAATTAATGTGCCAATTATTTTAATAAATAATTATTATTTAATAATAATTCCATAATTTTTACTTCCTTTATTACTTAAAATGTTATCTAGATAGGATAGCATAATGTCCAATAGCCAAAATTCAAATTTCTGGCGCAGAACTAAAATAAATGCCCTATCTCTGCACGGTGAAAGAAGACGCTGCCTCAGGGAAATGTGCGAACAGCACGACCGCTTCTGTAATTTCTTCGTTCAGACGTGACCTCGCTGTATTGTGTGTACCATGTTGACACCACATGTAGGGCAGATGCTAAATACGGGCTCTTGAGGAAGAACAATGCTTTATCTTTACCAGATGCTTGCTGACTGACCTACATAATTTATGATTCCAATTGGAATCACTGGGACTGAAAGGGTTAAAACTCGATCTAACAACGAAACCCGGTTTTACTAATTTCTCGATCTTACGAAGGAATTTACATTCCTCTGCAGGTACCCATAGGTTTTAACGTTGGCATCGGTTCGAATTGAGGGGGATACGAAGTACTAAACCCACTTTAACGAAGCTTTTTTAGGAAGTAAGCGAGTAGAGATTACAGTGATTTCTTTCTAATTTTCAGCCAGATGGGTTTTCCTAAGGGCGTGTGCTGTAACGCTATCACGTTAAAAGTTCCAGCCGCTCTAGTTACGGTGCTAGTCCTATTCTGCTGAGGCTGCACGCACGCCAACGCACGGAACAGAGGGCTTAACAGCCGCAAACGCTTCTACCTGCCATATGGCATTAGGGTTGGCGTTGCTTTATTGTTCCTGCTGATTTTCCCACAGGAACATGATGGCTGCTTTCGTTATTTATCGCCTTATGCTACAAATGGCACTGTCCGTCTCCTTGCAACTTTCCTCCTCTGACTGCTCGCACAATCACTGCATTCGTTATCGAAGTCTTTGCTTAGCGGCAGCCCGTCATAGCTTCGCATCGGTATGGACACCTCTAAATGCGACTCCTGCGCAACTGAAGAGAAAATTGAACATGTCCATCGCAGCTGCGCTCACCATGACGTTCAGCGATGACCACTCCGGATGCTTTTGAACCAACGGGACTCGAGGCAGTTATCTGCAGACAGGATTCTAGGACCTTGGACAGGTGCTTCCAAACTCAGAAGGCAACTGAAGCGCTACTGAAGTTCCTAAAATCAACAAAACTGAGTGACCGCCTACAGACAGGCTGTGCTCCTCCCAAGTGTTCTTGTCATTCTGTCCATCCCTCTTCTCTTCTTATGTCTATCTTTTCACCCCGTTCATCCCATCCCTTATGCACGGTGCGTTAGGTTAACCTCCCTGCATTTCATTGCATCTCTTTCTCTCTGTCTGTCATACCACCCCTTGACAGTCTTTGCCTGTACCGCCCAGACATGGGAGGCTTCATTCATGCATGGGCTGCCCTCACGGACTTGACAAACGCTCAGGCGTGTGCTATAGTGGTGAATAAAATGCCGCGCTAACTTTTTCGCGGCTCTATATACGTTACAATTTTCACACTTCGAAGGACTTATCAATTTTCTTCCCGATTTTACGAACTTCCCAATTTAACGAAATAATTAGGACGCGTCCATCTCTTCGTTAAATCGACTTTCAACTGTATCTGATTACTGGAAGCGGTAAGCTAATGGCACACAGCTTCTACAAACGAAGAAAACGCTTTGTGAATGAGACCTGTGTAACATATATCCCTTCCACTGCGACTAGTTTTAAGAGGTAATAGTGACCATGTGCCAAAGGATGTTTTCTCTGTTTTCTTTTGGGCTGCTTTTTTTTCCCATGAGAATGCGTAATATCCCACATTTTGTTCAATGCTGATGCAATCACCTGATGCTCGGCGCATTAGAGCAGTTCCCTCCTTCTAACTTTATCCTAATATCGACTAGAAAATCCTCTACTTGCACTCAATGTTAATGCATGCTTCTGTTAACGTCTTTCCAGCTTTCAGCCTCTTAATCGTTTCTAATAATTTTCGCCACACCTCCAATGACACTGTGTAAATTCAATTTATTCCTTCTTTTCGGTCCGTAGTCCTAAACTACAAATGTCCTTTTGCTTTTTTCTTCTTCATTGCGTGGTGGAGTTGCGCTCACTACAACCGTTATGATACAAGAAATCTGCTAAGCATGATTTTGATGTGCCTGAATCCAGATATCACATTTATCCCGGAAATCACTCTATGCTAACGACCTTACCGATAAGCGATCCTACCGATGTAGGACTGTATATATGTATATATATTTTGTTTCCTTTTTTTTTATCTCAACAGCCAAGTGGAAAGGGGTAGCCGTCACCAAGCAATGGTGACAACTCCTTCATTTATTTTTCTATTTCAATAAAAAAAAGCGACCTGATATTATAGGCACAAAATATAAGGGCATATTGGACCACAGACGACATGCTTTAGCAACATCATAAGTGAGGACTTACTGGTTAATGGTAGAATAGTAAAAGAATGTTACAGCCTTATGCGACATTTAATACAATAAGAAATTGATTGTAGAGACTGGGCTATGCTCAACCAAATACGACTCGGCCGGAATCCGCGATAAGTCTTTGTCCTATGGCGGAACTCAATTAGCTGCTGGGGCACAGGTTATTTTGTAGAGGCACGAGTCCTGTTACTCGCCAATCTTCTTTTTACAATACTCTGCAGTCAAATATTTCCTGAAACGTGCGTATGCGCAATCGCATAATCACGATTTTGCGTAACTTGCTTTTCCTGGCAATACAAAGAAGCAAATTTTCGGAAACGACACGTACTACTGGTATTATTTTTTTTAATTTTTCGGTGGCCTGGCCTTCGCAATAAATTACACTGCGTCAGAAGCAATGAAGTTACCTCCACTGAGTCAGTTGCTCGACTGTAGCGATGACTACGCTAAATTTTACAGGTACAGCCGCGAAAAGAATGCATAATGACATCGTGCACGCAGTTAGCAAGTTTAGACGTTTAGGCATTTGTTAAAGACAGGTCACAGTTAATTAATCTTCAGTTTGTATGCCGATTGACCAATGTTACTAGTGACATACCGATTTTGTTGCGGAAGTATGCGGCAATACGATGACCAGTCCACTGAGCATGCTTCACGCAAAGGCACTATGGTGTTGGAAAATCCTTCGTTCTGGACAACTGAGGAGTGTAGAGATAGGTTTTGTTGATGGGGGATGAGCTGCACTGTTACAAAAATCTCAATATGTTAGTTTATATTTTCAATCGTCATATCCGTGACGGAAATACGTCAGAGGAGCCGTGGTGGACCACGGCATAAAACACTTTCGTGTGAAAAGTAATTAACCCATTTCGACGCCGTAAAAACCGTCGAACAGAGAAGCCGTGCCGATGATAGTGACCATCTCTTTCGATGAAAAAGCGCATCATAATCGTCATCACTCCAACATCATCATTATCATAATTTCGTTTCATCTATTAGAAGAAAAACATCACCATCATCGTCATCATATCGAGAATCATCATCATAATCATTTCGAGCACTGCATTCATCATTTCGTTTTATTAATTTATTTCTTCACTCCCCCTGGTAACGTTACCGGCATGACGCGAACTACTACTGCTATTACTACTACTACTCCTACTACGGCTACTACTACTACGCCATTGCTACTAATCTTGCTACTACTCTGCACCACCACTACTACTACCGCTACCTCTACTACTACTACTACTACTACTACAACTACTACTACACGAATACTACTACTAACACTACTACTACACCCCTACTACTACTTCAACTACTACTACTACTATTGCTACTACTACGGCTACTAATACGATGAAGACGATGATAGCACAAGGTCGACTAAGACAGCGTCTTCGTGAAAAAAACAGGGGAGGGGCGAAGCATGTAGGGTGTTTCCGCTCCGCTAACGTCATCGGAAAACTGCGTTTCCATGCAACCGACCCTCAAGTGCTTCTTTTTCTTCTTCCTCCTTCTTCTTCTTATTCTCTACATGCCCGGTTTCAGTTCCCTGCGGCAAGTAGGGAAGGGCGTTTCTGCTCCATGAACGTCTTCGGCTATTTGTTGGGCTAACTGTTGCCTTCTTCTTTTTTTTTTTGTGGACAGGAGACAAGTAGAGGGACTTATCCAATTTTTGTGGCGCATACCCGTTTTTAGAATAGACCTTGACGACACGAGACGCCGACAAGCCTAACCCCTAAGGTACTTCTCAGCTGAAACAAAAACAGGGACACCTGATTTTAGCTTAATAGGGCACCTGGGCGAAGGTGGCGGTGTAGGGAGGTTTGGAACTCTTTTAATGACCTACTGGTATACTGTGGGTTAAGGGGAGATGTGATTCGGAAAAAAAAGTTGCGTTAATCTGTAGCCTAAGGCAGGGAAATTTTTGCTGTATATATAGGATTTTATGCTGATTTCAAATATGTAATTAGTTTTATAGTAAGTTGTACAGTTTTCGTTTTGTGCCACGGCAATGTGTAAAAGATTGTTCTTTTTGTAGACTCTTCTTTTGTCAGTAAATGTTCATCGTTCTGAGCCATTATTGGCTCATATTGCTCCACATTATCTGTAGAATGCAAACAACTATCAAGAGAGGGCGTATAAAATATTCTAATGGACAAGAAAAATTTTAATGTGAGAAACCTTAGAATGTTCAGATCATACTAATTGTTTATTCTAGGTTCGTAATTATTAGATTAGGCGATATCAAGTTTTAAAATAGATACTTGCACTCTGCACTTGTTAAGAAATATGTGGGCAAAATTTCATCCCGATCTGGCTATCAGAAGTACCACAAACATGATGTAAAAACTCATGAAGTTGCCCAGAATTGTATCTTGAGAAAAACGCATTTTAAAGGTATAAGTGAAAGCTCATCTATGCGGAGAAAATTTGTCGTTTAAGATGATTTACTCCATCATGAGAGCTTGGAAATCATGGTTATTTTGAGCATGTGACTTTAGTGAACCCCTCATGCGAAATGCAATGGCAAGCAGCCAGGTGACAATTTCCAGAGGACTCTAGACAATCAGGACTTCTTAGAGTTTTAGTAGCCACCTTGTGCTCTTTAAAAGCGATTTTGACCTACTTCGAGTTTAATTACAATCTTCAGTTTTTTTGTCGTGAAAGTAGAGAAACTAAACTTGTGAAAACAAATAAAAACGAAAATAAGTAATTTTTTGAAAAAAAACGCATTTTTCGACTCGCATCTCCCCTTAAGCAGGAAGAACAGAGGAAGTGCCTCAGACAGGCTGGCCGGCGTTTCGATAGGTGGAAGATAGGTCCACCTATCGAAACGCCGGCCAGCCTGTCTCAGGCACTTCCCTGTTCTTCCTGCTTAACCCACTACGTGTATCGATTTGTCGGCTCCAGGGTTGCCGTTGGTGGCTACTTTGCGCCAAATTGGCTACTTTTGGACCCCGTTGGCGACGAAAATTTCCAGTTGGCGCCATGGCTCTTTTGTAAACTTGTGGTTTTACTTATACCAAATGGTTTTATTTATTCGTCAATAGTAAAGACACTGTTGATCATACCGCTTCTGTTATATTTGGCTAGAAATTCGGCGATAATATCAAATGACATGGCTACTTTGGCTACTTTTGGCGTGAGTTCTGGCGCCTTTTCATGTCCACCCAACGGCAACCCTGGTCGGCTCCCATCTTGATTTTAGTATACTGTTAGTAATACAGATCGCATATGTACACTCCTACAGACGCTTTCATGCGCTTCCTCAGTTATACCTCCACAGTAAACCCACAGGAATTATTGCGTCCTCACTGTTTGTAATACTGTCATCAGAGCCCAGAATGAGCCAGCAGTTCCGTAACAATCATTATGTTGCACATTGAAGAATTGCTGGGATGCTGCGGGCTTGACTAGGGGAACAAAATGAAAAGTTGCAATATGCAGCATTCTTCCCAGTTCTCTCGTTGTCACGTGGCACTAGATTTCAGTTTAGGCTGTGTCACGGCGTTGGCAGGAACTATTATCGGTGGAGGAGGGGGCGCCTCCTTGATCTGAAGTAGGGGTCGGGCGGGCAGATGTGGTCGAGTGTCGTTTCGCGCTCTTTATGCCATAGCAAGGGGGGGGGGGGGGGGCATGGGCCCGCTGTGCCACCCTGGCTACGCCACTTGCCTGTGTGTAGTACAAAAAGTCACAGTTTCGCTGCAACGGCGAAGCAATGAATGCGAATGCGTCATACGAAGGTCGACGAGCAGCTCGATACTTGCAGCTTCCCGCTGAAGCAAAAAGAGGGACGCTCGAAAAGGACGCGCAGGTATACACAGGACAAGCGTGAACTAACAACTATTACAGTTGTTACGCCTTTGTGTTTGAACAACACGCTGCAAGTCTCGACAACGCAGAACCCGACGCTTTTACATATTTCTTCTTTAAAGCGCGGCGCGCGGAATGACTCCTCTGCGTCCCGTGCCACGCGGTGGCGTCTGACGCAAGGTGCACGCTGTTCCTTTCTTTCGTTCCACATCACGAGTGGGTACAGAAAGGGGCCCCTTTTTCGTGCGCGTCTCAAGACCAGTTTTCAAAGTGAAAGAAAATGTAGGAGCGTTGCGTGATAGAAAACACGCTCAAGCTCCTCCGAGACCTGCATACCGCCAGTGGTAAAGGGTGTGCATAAATAGCTTGCTGTTACGACTGCGCAAGTATGGAGAGTGGCGGAGTCAATAAAGAAAGAAAGAAAAAATTACACCACCTTCCGCTAAAGGGAACCATGTTTAGATGCGAAGCAGCGGGCGCTAACGCTTACTGGCGGCGGCGTTGCGCAGGAGAGAAATCTGGGGAGGCGCAATCACGCAGTGATGGACCGGTGTTTCCTACTGGAACATGCCAATCGCTGCTAATGGGCAATGAGAGACAGAAGACTCCGATTGGACAGAGACCCGCAGTCCGCTTTTAATTAACGCGTGCGCTGTGAATTTTTATCGGGGTGTATATATGTATATATATATACGGGGTGTATATATGGCACTGGATCTTGACCTCCAAGGTGGTGCCGGTGGGAGATTTCTCCTGTGCATTGTTGAACAATAAAAATTCGCAGCGTGCGCGTTAACTAAAAGCGGACTGCGGGTCTCTGTGTCCAGTCGGAGTCTTCTGTCTCTCATTGCCCATTATCAGTGATTGGCATGTTCCAGTAGGAAACACCGGTCCATCACTGCGTGCTTTGCGCCTCCCCAGGTTTCTCTCCTGCGCAACGCTGCGATGAGCGCCAGCGTCAACGCCACCGCCAGTGTAAGTGTTAGCGCCCGCTGCTTCGCATCTACACATGGTTCCCTTTAGCGGGAGATGGTGTAATTTTTCAATGGCGTCCATATATCCCGCAGCGCCTCCTCTATTTTATCAATGCCAGCCAGATGCGGCCAATTCAACGTAGAGTAGGCGCTGTCTGAGGCAAGGCAAGACATAGTAGTACGGCCGGCACAAGACTATCGTGTTTCGACGACATTTGCAGTGAGGCACGCAGATAGGCGGCCAATTTTTGCTCTGATTTATTTTTCTTCATGCCTTTATATATATATATATATATATATATATATATATATATATACATACATATACATATCCGGGGCATGACGGTGACGGCAGAAATCAGCTGAGAGTGTCCATATAATTGATAAAATGCATCTGCAGCTGTCCGTTTGTAACAACACCAATAAGCCTAATTAAAAGTCTCAGATAGGTCGTCGCTTCTGAAATCGATACAAAAATGAGACAGTTAACTAATTTTATAAAACACTTTCATAAAAAGCCTGAAGCTTGTATTTTAGTTGGCATCTTTATGCTTCTGAGAAATTGCGGTACATTGCGTAATTACAGAACGCACTGCTGTGCTAGCTAGTTTATACTGGCAAATTTAACACGTGTATAATTTATGCAAGACACCCGCTTGTCCGGTGCCTCCATTATTTAGTTCATTCCACGGATTTGTTAAACGAGCAAGATTAGTTATTACTTTTGTTGTACAGGGGCGCAGGTGATTCTTGAATACCTGGGGGAGCAGGAACACTTTTATTGGAATCAGCGGCGCCGACTCCCCACTGCGCCGGTTCACTGTCATTCTTAAAGACTTTGAATCAATCAATAACAGTCTGATTAATATGAAATTTTGTCTCCAATCAACATGTTCAGGGGACGGAATGACCGTAACTGTGCTGTGTGCTCGCATTACTTACGTACTAACTCGATCGTTCATTCACTTTTTTGTGCAGCTCTGTCAACGATGAATGTGATACTGAAATGGCTACTCTACCACGCCGCCGCTGGACTGTGCCTATCGATAAAGCCGGCAGCGGCGTACGGATCGTCACGACAGTTCGGACCGTTTGTTCGATTGTCATTGGCGTCTATGTGTCGTGTGGAATACCAGCTGGCGGCTGGTGGCACGCTTCACACGGCCTGCAAACCTCCCAACCCAAGTTGCCGAATTCGCGATAGTGGAGTTAGCGTGAGGGAGATACAACTTATTCTTCGCATGCACAACAGGTGAGGACATCCGCATTTATTTTAAGAAATATCTCCCACAGATACGGACGCACCTCTCCGGTCATAGTTTTCAAAAGCGCCAAAAACCAGTTTACGTGTCTATGTGTTTGTGCGTACGTTTAAACAGACAAGAGGAAACATGCTTGCAACACATCAGATTAGACGTCGCTTACATCAACTAGAACTTCAGGTGCGACATTGAACTGTCGGACTCACCATTGTGCGTTCAATGTAATCTCCCAGAAGATATGAAACATGTTCTTAGTGAATGCAGGCTATACGCATCAGAGAGACAGTCTCTGGAGGCAGCCTTGCATTTTCAACGGGACTAGTGCTTAGAGTTGCGACATATTCTGGGCCCATGGCAAAGCAGCACCTGTGTGTTACCCGCCACGAAAGCGCTCTTGACTTTCTTGCGAGCCACGAGCCTGAACGAAACTTTGCAAACTTGGCATTCTACGTGTGTGTGGCTGTATGCGTTATGTGTTTATCAGTGTATATATCATAATGATCACCCAGCACCTGGAGTACTATGTCAGGCGAATAACCAGGCAAACCAAACATCTCCAGCTTTTCACTCAAATATTACTCTCTCCGATTGATTGATTGATTGATTGATTGATTGATTGATTGATTGATTGATTGATTGAGTGAGTGAGTGAGTGAGTGAGTGAGTGAGTGAGTGAGTGAGTGAGTGAGTGAGTGAGTGAGTGAGTGAGCGAGCGAGCGAGCAAGTGATTGACTGACTGGCTGACTTACTGATTTATTTATATATTTAGTTAGTTAGTTAGCTAGTTAAGGTTAAGTGAGTGAGCCACCGAGCCAGAGAGTGGACAAGCGGGTGCAGGCCCTCGGAAACACATTTATGTCAAAAGCATCAGCCCCGCGCCGTGTACAACTTAACCATCTTGGAAACACAAATACTTCATCTCAATGTCATATATCAAACCAAACGTTACGGGCAAATGGGTCACAGCTGCAACCGTTCTTCTTTTCTTTATAAACAAATGCACAGTTGTGGCAGGAATATTGCCACCAAGTAACATTTCGAGGTGAAAATGTTTGCTGTATTTCATTATGGCAAGGTTTGCTGGTTTCACCCGTACTCTTTGTTTCAATATAGGTAACTTCTGCGGCAATTCCAAAAAAAAATAAAAAAGAAATGCCGAGTTTGTCAGCCAGTAACTGCTGGCGCCATCTGATGTTCCTGCCGCGAAGCACCACCCTAGCATTGTTTTACCAAGAAGAGACAAGGCGGCGCTACAATACATGTATTGCTTCCAGTGATCCTGGCAATGAACGATTAGACGGCTTTCCTGCAAGGCCTCTTTTCAACCAGGCGCTCTCGTTCACAGTCTAATTTTCTTGCTTGTTCTGCATTTGCCACTCCCAGTTTCAGTGGAAGTGCCTACCCTGAACGACAGGTTTCTTGTTCACCGTGCGTATGCTGAGGGTCCACAATGAGGCGTGACAATTCCATAGTAAATTTGGAAAAAAGCTTTGTTCGTGCTCGCTTACCTTCCCCGGAATTAGGAGCGACAAAAGCACAACGAGCAAGAAAAGGAGTGTGTGAAAGCGTGTGCTTAGTTGAAAAAGAGCCTTGCTACGAAGTCCTTCAAGAAAAAAAAAATTAGGCAGATTCCAAGTAACATGGGAATCGATGTTATGCGAAGCATGCGGCGATAAGGTGACTGGGTTGTAATTTTTTATTGAGCGAAACGTTACGAAATCAGGCTAGAGATATGTACAAATGTTCAACGCACAGACGTATGTTGAACAGTCGCATATGTTTCATATAACCAGTTGTTTACAGTTGCGTAACGACGCCAACAGAAACATGGGTATTACAACACCAAAAGCGGTAAGCTGATATGTAGCGCTTGTGCTTGCGAGGATGGTAGCCCTGATTAGTGCTACGTAAACCAACTACAGTGGATGGCGCTTACGTATACAATTGATGTTAACCCGACATTACTCCATCATAGGAGTAAACATGTAATGTTTTTTTTTAATCAGATACCTAGCACCGCAATTACAATTGACGTTTCACCAACATTACGCCTGCATAAGGTCTTTTTCTAAAGCAGTTTGGAGACTTGACGTGGCTCTGTGGGGGAATACTTGATTGTCAGGCAGAATGCTTGGGTTCGATTCCTGTTGGGCTCTGATTTCTATTCTCTGCATTCTTTGGGTCAACGTTGCCGATGTCAGTTTTTCTTAACGCTCTCGCATTTAATCGAGCAATTTTTGGCCTCGCCGTTCCTGGATAGATATAAATTGTCAACACCTGTGGCTCATACCCGCATACCGGGGCCCGTAATTTACGGGTATGAGCCACACGTGTCTGGAGAAGTTAGTTTGATGACGTAGGCGACAGTATTTTCACGTTATTCAAGTCACGACCAGCCAGACATATTCGTCAAATCCTCTTACCCTCCCACACTAACCTTGGTCGACCTCAAGTTAAGGAGGTGATCATGAGAGCACCCAGACGTAGGCAGATAGATAGATAGATACGTAGATAGAAACGCTCAAAGTGCTTGCAGTACGCAATAAAATGCTTCGCATTTAAAACTCTCCTCGAGAATTTGTGATGATGCTCACACGCTGTATATAGGCCTAATTCTGTGGTGGAAACTTGACAGATATTAGTTGCGCACAGCAGCAGAGGGTAAAAAAAAATGTTTTATCATTAGCAATGCTATCATTGTCATCCCTTGACTCCTTATGTACAAAATGAAAACGAAGTACCCTGTGTTCCCTCAGGTTACGAAGCCAGGTGGCACTAGGTCTCCTTCCCGGATTTCCACCTGCGGCTAATATGCGGAAGCTGGTAAGTCAACTAAGCGGTTCAGTAATTGAAAATAGCAGTGATTAAAGAATATTCTGGAATTGTAACTGATATAAGCATGCTTTGCCTGCCTTTACTTATTTGTCATGAAAAGATGTTCTGTAGACAGCAGTTCCTTAGGGCGAAATTCCTACTTTATCAGCGTTTTTATTCGTTTTTTTTTTACTTCAATGTTATCTAGGCTTGAGCACGATTTTCCTTCCAAAGCCAATTCTTTCCAAACGTAATGGTGGAGTTCCTTTAATTTTCCACAAAATCCTTATGAAAACCAAGGATGACGCTGAGGTTAGCGGCATGGGTTGCGGGGCGTTAGCAATGACTATAAAAGGCAAGGGATCTAATGCTCTCCATAGCCTCTGTTTGATACTTTAGCGATATGAAAAATGACAATCTGTGTGCAGTTTTTTTCACCCCTATGTTTCTTTCGTGGCTTTCTTAGTTTCTTTATTATTCAGTTATCCTAAACGCCTAAATTTGTTCATTAAATAAAGGGGAGGGGAGTTATTACATTTCATCTCAACCTGCACAAATCGCAAGTGAACATACATGTAAGTTTAGCATGATACATAAGGCTGCACATACTACATGCAACTTACAAAGAATGTTTCAAGGAATGTGCCCGAAAAACTTCAGAAATAAGGGAGTCAAAATATTTGCTCATTGCCTTCATTGCAGTAGTAGATATCTTAAGCTACAGAGAATGACGACGTCAGCGTTGAGCGATTCATGATTACCAGAAACGCGCGTGGACTAAGGCTGTAGCCCCCCCCCCCCTTCCCCCCCAAAAAAAAGATTTCCGACAGATCCGTTTCTTAATTTTGCGCTACTAAATGTATAACCACGGTCGATTTTGCCATAGAGCTTCCTACGATTACCAAGAGGGATCTCTGGCGCTGCGATTGTTCAGTCACCATGGGAATGATGGGTAGTTTACGGATTTGCCTAATCTTCGCGCTTGCGGCTTCGAACACATTTGTGGCTCTGTTTATTGTTGCTTTGGGATTCGGATAAAGGAATGGATCGTTGGGAACATCGTAAGACGATTTGAAATGGTCAGCCGAAAATGTTAAGGTGGCGATGTGTAACTGCTGACAGGGTTGCCGTTGGTGGCTACTTTGCGCCAAATTGGCTACTTTTTGGCGCCGTCTGGCGACAAAAATTTGCAGTTGGCGCCATGGCTATTTTCTGGCTAGTTTTAAAGTGCTGATTTGGCGCATTAAGTGGCCATTTTTTTCTCATTTTTGCAGAGGAAATACATTGTTTTTAAGCTTTTCTTTCACTTCAGCGGATGCGTACGGTCGTCGTCCACCCACCAGTAGGCTGGTGCGCATCGAGGCACCCTTACGCGACGCTTAGCGCGTCTCCAAATATGGAGTGGCCAATTTACGTGCGTGGTGACGAACGCGTGGCCAGCTCGGCGCTCAAGCTTCCTGCCATCTGTTGTGATGCTATGCGGCAAGTTTTACGAGTAATTTTAATGCGCATAGCGTGTTCTCGTGTAAACTTCAGAAAACAGACACCTGCAACAAAATTTACCTGGCCTGTTCATCTACAACCAGAATTTCATCTGCAGCTTCAACGAAAATCTGTTTCAACTTACATGTTCCTACTGACTTGCTGGCTGGATATTCAATATAACTTTGTGTCTGGCAAGAACTCATTGTACATAAAATATATGCACGTGTAATGAATCGATCATAATTCGTTCATTTAATTTATTTCCAACTTATCGGTGGCTTTCTATGGTCTTACTTATTCAAAATGCTATTATTTATTGATCAATACTAAATAATCTGCTCATAATACCACTTCTGTACCATTTGGCTACAAATTTGGCGATAATATTAAATGGTATGGCTACTTTGGCTACTTTTGGCTTGAGTTCTGGCTCCTTTTCAAGTCCACCCAACGGCAACCCTGACTGCTGAACATTTGCTGAACTTCGTCTTGCGACAAACCGGCTACAGGCCACATGGAGCGAAACGGAGTCGAAAGAGTGAAGCTTAGAGAAATCCGTGTACTACCCATAATTCCCATGCTCGCTGAAGCGTCATGCGTTGCAGCCGTCATAAACACTAGCGCCAGAGTTCACTCTGGTGTATTATTAGGAAACTCTATGAATTTTCCAGCCCATTCGGTCGCCGTTCGGTATTATCTTCTAATTAACTGCCATTTCGCGCTTGACCATTGATTGATTGATTAGTGTTGGCAACTGCGTTCATTGCACTGGACAGTCAAGTGACCATTCACTCCTGTGTTTTTCTGCATTGTAACTGTGGTGCCTTAACCCTGCAGTACTGGAATGCTGAACTTGCCGCTGTGGCACAGGCACACGCCAATCAGTGCAGCTCCGAGTGGGCGCAAAAACACGATGAGGCCAATGCGAGAAAGACAGGTAAGTATGCATTATGGCATTGGGGACACTACGTGCTTATTATTATTATTATTATTATTATTATTATTATTATTATTATTATTATTATTATTATTATTATTATTATTATTATTATTATTATTATTATTATTAGATATGGACACACAAGGACACTGAGGAGAGATGGAAACAGCAGGCTGACAACTGCGACTTAGAGATACTTTGAGGGCGACTTGGAGGCATTATTTTCAACAACGTACTAATTTCGGGCTCGCCTTTTTTTTTTTTTTTTCGGCTAATCAAGAAAGCCCGCTTTCACCTTTTGTGGGTGGGAGTGTGTCACGCATTAATTTTCATATTTCGCGTCCTTTCTCTATCAGCCGGAAGAAATGAGCACATAATTAGTAGCACGTTGCTGAAAAATAGCGCAGTTAGATGTTGGCGGAGGCTGCCTACATATGCCTCATTGAAATTTGAATGATTAGGATAGTACTTGTCGAGTGAGAAACAGGTGTATTATTACGACTAATTAACTAAACATACTTAACGAAAAAATGAGTAGAGGCTGCTACATTATAGCGGGAACAATATGCAGTAGGTGTGCCATCCGTAACGACGTTCCTCTTTTTTTAAATCATGCTGCGTGATACTTGGGACACCCTGCATAAGTGTAAACTAAAACGCCTTCTTGGGCTAGTTGGTGCATGCTCTAATAAATATAGGTGGCTCAAAGGAACGAGGACAAGAAACGGCAGGACTGGTGCCAACTAACAACTGTTATGTGTAAACAACTCCCCTGTGTAACCCTATTGGTGACTGAGAGTATTTCGCGTAAGCAAACACAAAAATGAATGAATGAATGAATGAATGAATGAATGAATGAATGAATGAATGAATGAATGAATGAATGAATGAATGAATGAATGATAGGCTTTCTGGAGTCTCCTCAAATAGCGTAGGCTTGTGCACAAATGCATCCTAATGTTCTGCGCCTTTTCCCTTTCCTCCTCGAGCACTTTCCAGTAACCTTTGACGCCGTGGGCCAGAACGCAGCCTGGGAGGCCTTCAACTATGACCACAGCAAGCGATGGTGGCAAGCGCACATCGGCAAATGGTTCGCAGAGCATGCAGTCTGCCCTCCCGACCGGATCGATTACTTCCGCGAAAGAGAAGACGGTATTCACATCGGCCATTTCACGCAGGTGAAAGCCGGCACAGAAAAGCTAGAAACTACTGTAATTTGGGAACATTCTGTGCGAATGTTGTGATATTGCTAGTACTATAGTATAGACAAGACGATGGCGTACTCAGAATGCGTGCCTCCAGATGACAGGTTGAGCACTTATGAAAGTTTTGTCATGTGTCAGTGGAAGACCTCATGCAAATTTCACGGAACTCAGGAACATTCTTTCTGGGCAGAGTTAGGGACGGGGTGGTTGAATTAAAAGAAAATGAAAGTGACAGTTTTGCCGCAAGGCCGAAGTAATGAATGCGACAGCAACAGATTTGAATGATGTGCCTATACCGGAGTAGGGCTAGCACATGACTCCATTAGGATCGGATCTGGCGTAAACCTCCAAAAGCGAGGGTCATAACACAACACGGCCCCTCCAGCGAGCGCAGCGGCACGTGCGTTCTGTCACTTCGACGTGAAGTAAGCGGAGATAGAACAGAAGCCCAAGGGTATGAGCCGTCTACTGATCTCAGTCGAGATAGCGTGCATGACCGTGGCCTTTTGATCCAAGTTCGCAGTTGCTGTCCTAGTGACGCAGCCCCCCTCCACCGGCACCCCTTAATGTTCCTTCGCCCGATGTAGCCGGTCGGCGCGTTTCATCCCTGCTCGAGCCGCGCCCGTGAGCAGCCTTCACAAGATTTGGCTCGCCCGGGGAACATACGACGTGGGGGGAAGGGGGGGGGGGGGGGGCAATGTTATCGCTTTGCACTTTATACTTAACATGACTGCGAAGGCAGAAATTCGTCTCTAGTGTCCATGATATCGATATCGCAGTAAAAGAGACCCATTCTGCCCTCTGTGGTGCATATGGTGCTACAATGACGGGTTGTACGAGTGGCATTTTATTGATGTAGAGCAGTGTTCTTGAGCATTACGCACTTGGTTCGGGCTCTGAGCACCCTGTTACGGCGATTACAACATCCAAGATACATTTATAACATGCGCTCAGAAATGAGTGATCCGTCTGTTATAATGAATTGTTTCAGTTATGCTTTAATCATACACCTTCGTTGAACTGTACTTTGTAAATCAACACAGGCGTCGTTCCGGAACATCTTACACACGTATATTGATGGGCAATGGTGATACTTACACGCGAACTGAAGTGGAGGCTGAAATGAAGCTTTGGCCGAGGCGTGGTGTTTCTGCACAATAGGAAGTCAACTTTACTCTTGGTTTAAATCTGTGTCATTTCATCTTAACTTTATTATTGAAACAAACCGTGCACGTGAAGCACTTTCTGAAGCAACCAAAGGAGGATTTTTTTTTCGAAAGGCTTGTTTATTTGTTAGACACAACCAAATCAACCCGACAGACAGTTATGCCAAAGAAAGTATATGAGACATTATTTGTTTCTGACTGTAAAAAAAAGTCACAGTTTCGCCACAAGGCGAGGCAATGAATGCGATAGCAATAAACTGGAATGTCAAGTGACGAATGGCAAGCAGGTCGAAAGTGCAGCGCGCTGCTCACGCACACATGACGCATGAAAACAACACGCACAGGACCAGAGGGAACTAAAAACATTCACAGCTCGACACTTAACGCGCTGCTAAAACAAAAACGACGCACGAAACGTATTCACAGGTACAGACGAGCGCGAACTAATAAGTGTCACAGTTTTTACTTCGCTGTGTTTGTAAAGCGTGCTCTTTTTCGCAAACGAGGGACTGCAGCGAGTGATGTGACCTTCGCGCGCCCCGTACCTACAACGCTATCGTTCCGCCGAAAGCTCCCTTCTCCGCCACCGCGAGATAAGCGCGCGCGCACGGGCATCTACCCTCCCCGCCCCCCCCTTCGCGCAAAGTGCAAGCCGGAGAGTAGGAGCGCCTGAGAGTGTGCGTCGCGACGAACGGGGCGCCCAGCTAAGCCCTTCCGAGCGCGGCCTATGCGCCATCTCGCTGGTAATGCTGAAAACACGCTGAAAACTCGCGGTATATAAATAGCTGGGCGTTTGAGCGTTGAAGGACGTTCGCCTTCGTGGCTGAATGGGTAGCGCCGCGCGCTGCAGACCGAGAGGTCCCTGGTTCGATGCCGCGCGTCGGAAACATTTTAAAGACGATAGTCTTTCTTGGGATACCTAAACGGAGAAATTTTGGTCTGTCTGTCTGTTTGTCTGTTTGTCGGCACGTCGCACGATTCAGCGGCTGGCCAAAGTTTGACTGCTTTCTGAACGCCCAGCCAACTTGATCAGTCGTTTTTGTGCATACTTGTGAACATTGT
This sequence comes from Rhipicephalus appendiculatus, assembly GCA_030522465.1. Taxonomy (NCBI): domain Eukaryota; kingdom Metazoa; phylum Arthropoda; class Arachnida; order Ixodida; family Ixodidae; genus Rhipicephalus; species Rhipicephalus appendiculatus. The sequence continues at coordinate 20,893 of JALIZH010011120.1, forward strand.
CGATCAAAAAGCAAATATTACGCATATCTGAGGCGCAACAACAATACTGAAGTATTAAGTGGTGTGTTCTTTTATAGAAAATACATAGATACTTAATTCTGAAGACCCTACTGTTTCTTAGGCTGCGCTGAAAATGCGGGCTGCCTTGCAAAAGCGAAGAGCCGTCGTCTATTTCCGAGGTCGCGCGAAGTGCCGCGTGTTTCATCCGACGCGCGATAGCTGGCGCAGTCTGCCCTCGTCGCTGCAAACAAGAGAATCTCTTTTCGTGGTCGCTCTGCGCGCCTTCTCAGCTTTTTACACGCTGCCAAAAACACCGCGCTTGCGGCGAGAAGACGCTTGGTCATGCCAGGACGGAAATGGTCGAGAACAGCATCACAGGTGGCCGCGGATGAGACCGGCAGAAGACTATCGTCTTTCGATGACATTTGCAGCGAAGCACGCAGATACGCGGCCAATTTTTTTTCTTAGTTATTTTTCTTAGAGGTCTTTATAAATATATAGATACATATACGGGACATGACGGCGACGGCGACGCCGACGGCGAAAACCAGCCGAGAGTGTCCATATAATTGCTATCGCAATAAAATTTGAGTGGAGAAAAATTGCTCTTTCCGTCGGTGGGATCCGAACCTACAACCTTCAAATAACGCGTCCGAGGCCCAAGCAGTTCAGCTACGATGGAAGGCGCTTTCGCGTCCACTTCGTTAGGTATTGCGGTGCGTGTTATCTCTGGGAGTGTTAGCCAGCGCCACTCGTAGGCAAGGCAGAGACTGTGGAATACACTTTTCGCCAGAGGGCGTCACGTGGTACGTGATCGTTGCACGATGTAGCACATAACCAGTATTATGTGCGATTAGTTTCTTCTCAACTACATATTAATGAGAACTAACAGACAATGATGCCAAGGAAAGTATAGGGGATGTTATTAGAAGTAATGGTAATGCAAATGTGAAGAAAGAGACGTGGATGAAAAGATAACTAGCCACCGGCAGGGACGTAATAACATCACCTATACTTTCCTTGGCGTCATTATCTGTTAGTTCTCATTAATATTGTGTTCAACAAAGCAAACGAGCCCTTGAACTTACAATTCTTCGCTTCTTTTCAACTACATGTTGTTTAGGAAATGCAGGCGCCTTTAATCAGCGCCGGTTACCCCTGTTCACAGATAATAGAATCCGTGCGAAACGTTCTTCAACGATGGAAAAGAAAATTTTACAAATTCTCAACAAATTTTTTCCTAGCACTGCAACTCCCTGTGGGCTACGTTTCCAGTAACTGTTCTAAATGTTTCACAAAGCGGTGAACTTTCGCGATGTAGCAGATGACCAGTATTATGTGCGAAAAGTTTCCTTTTAAGTACATGTTGTTTAGGAAATGCAAGCGCCTTGAATCAGCGTCGGTAGGCCCTTTTCACAGATAATAGAATCTGTGTGAAAAGTTCACCCAACGTTTGAAAAGAAAGTTTTACGAAGTCTCTAGATGAATTTTTCTTAGCACTGCAACGCTTTGTGTGCTATGTTTTCAGTATGTTTCACAAAGCGGTGAACATAGGCGTATCTACCGGGGGGGGCAAGGGGGGGCTCTAGCTCCCCCCCACTGAGAAAAAGTTAGGGGGGCGGAGCCCCCCCACTTTCGACAGTGGTCACTTTCGGCTGCACACTGGGAAACCATCAACTTTGCTGTGGAGAAGTTTTACTTCTACACAGCAATCACTTATTTATATAATGAAATTTGTCTTTCGCTTCTGCTGTGGAGATTGTCTGCCGCGTATCATGACCACGCACTGTAAATTCTGTGCGGTGCGGGGCGCCTATGCCACGCTTGCGCGCTGCAGCCTGGCAGAAAGGGCTATCGCAGAGTAGGGGCTCTATAACGTTAGAGCATTCTGTCTTGAATTGATTCTACTCTGCCTGGCCGGATATTTACATAATCTTCGACGAAAATGTGGGCAGGAATCAGTGTAATTTTTGAGGACTGACGAAACGCTCTTCTGGTTTGAGGAAATGAATTTTCTTCGATCGGAAAGGATTAGCATTACCGCTGCTCTATATCCGATTTGCTATCGGTCGGTGAGTGTGCAGAAGTGTTGAGTGTTTTAATTGGCCCGCATTGGTGGAGCTAAGAAAAATGTTTCCGCTTTAGTTTACGATTAAACTGTTCGCAAGTGCTTATTAAATGGTAGCTTGCAGTGATAGCGCCGGCTTGGAACGGGTCGAGGAATAAGGCATGGACTTGAGTACATCGGGAAGCCCAACCTTCATGCTTCTCCCGCAACTTGATCTAGCGGACCAGGGAAACGGTCAAGGTCTACGGTTTTCTGCACTACGGAGAATGAATTGACAGCCGGGCTAGTTGGTCTTGAGTCATGTAGAATTGACTTGTACAGGGCAAAATACAAATCGGGCGGCGAAGAAGCACACACGCGCAGCTCTTTTTCGTTCTCTTCCTCTCTCTCTCAGCAATGATGAGTTTACAGAGTTGAATACGAGCTCAGACAGCTCATCATCACTATAATACAACTGAAAATATTTATTATACTCACATGAAGCCGTCTAGCCAGCTGAGCTGCTATAAGTAACCATTGCCAATCTGATCGGCGGGCAGCCTTCTTGAATTACATTCTGAATGAGATATTGCACGGTTACTCCAAGTTCTGCATAGTAGTGGGCTGTTCAGTGTGCACATGTTATGTTATTTTAACACCGCCACGTATCACAGATTTAGTAGCGAGCACGCAATTTTATTACACACCGAAATTTTATTGCGATAGCAATTGTATGGACACTCTCGGCTGATTTTTGGCGTCGCCGTCATGCCCCGGATATTTATATGTATGTATGTATATAAAAATGCACAAAGAAAAATAAATCAGAAGAAAAATTATTCTAAGGCATCCACACGATCGGGCATTCGAACGAGCGACCCCTCGCTCCGCGGCGCGCTGCGTTACACCACTCAGCCAGGCACCATTTTTTTTGTTTTTCTTGGTTGGATCAGCCACACACCATGCATGCGCTGGCATTATAACGGCAAGATATTTATAGACAGCCTTTACCGCTGGCGGTATGCAGATCTCGGAGGAGCTTGAGCGTGTTTTCTATCACGCAACGCTTCTGCATTTTCTTTAAACTTGAAAACTGCCCTTGAGACGCAAACGAAAAAGGGTCCCATCATGACGATAGTGGGCGAAGCACTGGGGATCGTTCTTACCGTAAATCATCCGCGACATTGCCCACTCGCGCATGTAAATGAGTGACAACGCGTGTGTAGCAGCTTGTCGGTGTTGCCGCTTAGCCGCTGCTTCGCGAGCTCTTGCCCCTGCGGTAGCTTGTTCTCTATGTCAGCGCTGCCTTTCGCGGGCAAAAGCGCGTTCACTTTCGTTTTTTCATCTATGGCAGAAAGAGAATGAGTGGTCTGGAACGCGCTTATTCTTCATCGTCATCAGCCATGGCACAAATAAAGTGCACATAATGCCTTACAGGTGTGTAGCGGGTACTCCGCTTATCAGCAGAATGACGAATAATGGCATAGTGGGTGCTTCTCTACTTCATGAATGTTGCGGAGGGCGTATAGTGGGTACCTTCCATACCTTGCATGTGCGGTGCCGTGACGGACACACGGACAGACAAGCCTAGACCCTATAAGGTGCTTCGTCCCTAAAAACACCGCGCACACCTTGCGTCAGAAGCCACTGCGTGGCACGATATCTAAAGGCCTGACCACACGTGCACGTTGCAGCGTGTCAGCGCGTGTCTTTCTGACGCGGCGTCGCGCCCTCTCCACATCGGAGAGAAAGGGCGCGCAGCTTCGCGTAGCCGGGCGCCCTCTCTCTCCATAGGGAGAGGGCGCGACGCCGCGTCAAAAATCCACGCGCTGACACGCTGCAACGCGCACGTGTGGTCAGGCCTTTAGAGCGTCGGGTTCTGCGTTGTGGGCACTTGTAGCGCGATGCTCAAACACAAAGGCGTCACAACTGTGATAGTTGTTAGTTCACGCTTGTCCTGTGTATACGTGCGCGTCCTTTTCGAGCGTCCTTCTTTGCGTTTCTGCGAGAAGCTGCAACTGTCGAGCTGCTCGTCGATCTTCGTGTGACATTCCAATTTCCTGCTCTCGAATTCATTGCTTCGCCCTTGCGGCGAAACTCTTTTTTTTTTTGAAAATTGGCGAATAACCGATGGTCAAAAATATGCCACGTTGAAAATAATGCATTCTCTCTTTTTTTTTATGTAGTCGTGCATGAGTGGTCATTACGCGATGGATCATATTGGGATCATTTCATGCACCGCGTTACGAGTAGGTGTTGTGGGCATGACCTAAAAATCTGCGACCAATCATAAACAGCTTACGACTAATGCGCCGGGAAACAACGCGGGGTAGTTTAACGTTATAATTACCCACATATTCTGAAAGAAAATGTGCTCTTACATCGTTTGTACAGGCGTGCAATGTTGCAAATACGAATACGATGAGTATAAAGAATGTACTACGCCCCTGATACTACAAATTCTTTTTTACAATATATATATATATATATATATATATATATATATATATATATATATATATATATATATATATATATATATATATATATATATATATATATATATATATATATATATATATATATATATATATATATATATATGGCCAACGAAGTGGGGAAGGCTCGGCCCCCCCACTCGCGAACGAGTTGGTCCGCCACTGGCGGTGAACTTCCCATGAATCGTGAAAACGCAGCTTCTGTTCGTGTTGTAGTGATTTACGGCTAGTTTGCCGCTAATTTAGCTAAAACCGACTTCGATTCTACAGTGTGATGATTATACAGATTAAGTATATAACCCATTCGAGTTTCTTCTTAATTTCTTTTTCGTCATCTTCGCAGATAATTTGGGCCGACACACAGTTCATCGGCTGCGGCTACTCGTACTACACCCTGGACGGCGTCGAAGGTGACAAGAAATACCAAGGCTTCTATGTGTGCAACTACGCCCCAACGTAGGTGTTCGCATGTTGAGTGTGCATGATCCATGGTTGTAGGTACACGTTACAGAAAGAAAGATAACCGATCACAACTACTTCACTCAGAGATGGAACCGATCACGATTACTCATTACTGCTTCGCGGAAGTATCTATTGAGTTGCTAAAAGGTTATTTGCGGTGCTATCTGCTCATCGAGGAAAAAAACTTGGAAAACGCTTGAGCTTCGCCTTCAAGAGTAGAACGTGATAGAATAATCGGGCCCCATGCGCATCGCCTTCTCAATCGAAAGCCTCGTTTGGCTTTCCGGTGCATACCTCAACCATGCCGCAAAGAAAGCAACGTCTCTGCGCGCAACATTGGCAGTTTCAAGCTATCCTAGAAAGCCTACTACAAGTACTGCAAGTTAACGTTTACACTTCGCAAGCAAAGTTATACAGGCGCCCCTCTCCCCTCTGAATACATTTTCTGCGCCCTTGCTCTACCGGATTTCCCGATGTTTGGCAGGTATATTAAGAGCACATTAACACAACAATACTACTAATAATAATATCTGGGGTTTTACGTCCCAAACCCGCCATATGATTATGAGAGACGCCGTAGTAGAGGGCTCCGGAAATTTGGACCATCTGATGTTCTTTAACGTGCACTGACATCGCACAGTACACGGGCCTCTACCATTTCGCCTACATCGAAACGCGACCGCCACGGCCGGCATTGAATCCGCGACCTTCGGGTGAGCAGCCGAGCACCGTAGCCACTGTTCCACCGAGACGGACAGGACATTGACACAGCACATTAACAATAAAGAATATTAACACATTAACACGCGCTAAAGCACATTAACATTGTATTTAAGTGGTACATATTTTTCCCGTGCTTCATCATTGTGCCACTTTTTTTACGCAAACAAAACTTTTTTAGGAGCGAAGCTCCTTAGCCGGCACCCGTTCGCCGTCGAAGCTCCCTGGCACGGTGCCAGCTGTGGCGTCTCCCCCCTCACGCGGGAGGATAAATGAGCTTTATGAGCGCTGGGACGCGGATGGCGTCTGCACGATGCGTGAAGCGCGAGAATACGAACGCATGCGAGAAGGAGGCAGATTAGTCTCCCTCTTTCTTCGTCTCTGCGCTCTCCCCTTAAACTGGCAAACGCGCGTTGCGGCACCCAGCGCAGCAGACGCTCTCCGCGCGCAAACAAGGCGCTAGGCGCAAAAAAAACACTTCGCGTTTTCATGTAGCCAGCGTTCTCCCTGTGCCACACGCACGCTCTACTGCCATGAACGACTACAGTTTCCTCCGTGCTACCATCTCTTCTTTCCTCTGACAGTAGGCCCATTGCGGGTTCGACAGTTTGGGTGAGTACTGGAAATACGACCTATCCGATGTGGACACCTTCAGCGAAAGCGACTTTCACAAGATCATTGGCATCAACCGAGACACCGAAATCACAATCAGCCTTGCATCCTTCGAATGGTTAAAGTGTTTCAAAACGTACATAGTCACTTGCTTCCAATTTCGAAGGAGCTTCGCTCATCAGTTATATTCGTACTCGGAACAACTGCTAATTTTTCACATAGCTATCCCTAGAATCGTTGTTTTTAGTCTAATACCCGCGCCTCAAGTAAATTTTATCAAATTCGAGAATGGTGACCAAGACCATCTATTCTTTCTTATCGGGTCTCATCACCACAAGACAAAATAAATTTGAATGGAAAAGCGTTGGCAGTCGCCAATTTCGGTCTTACGACCCATGGCTCAGAAAATGAAAATGAATGTCTTTCTCACTGGGTTGAACCAGCGCCTGTTAGATAGCAGGATTCACAAACACACACACACACACACACAAGCACACACGCACGCACAAGCACACACGCACGCTCACACACGCACACACAAGCACACACGCACGCACGCAGGCACACGCTCACACACACACACGCAAACACACAAGCACACACACACGCACACACAAGCACGCACGCAGGCACACGCTCACACACACACACACACACTCACACACACACACAAACACAAACACATGCACACACACACACATACGCACACACACACACACACACATACGCAGGCACACGCTCACACACACACGCACCCACACGCACGCACACACACGCCCCCCACACGCACGCGCACACACACACGCACACACACGCACGCACACACACACGCACACACACAGTGGGGTTTTGCTTGCCTTGGTGGCCGTGGCTGCTTCCTTGGTCTCTTATCGTGCAAGGTGTCGGTGGAATGCGGCGACGATGCTGCTGCTGCTGCTGCTTGCTGGCTCGGGTGCTGAATTCTATTTCGATATGAACGCTTTCGCATTCACAGCTCATAAAACGCGCTTAACCATTCTCGAATTTTTAATTTGCATAGAAACGCCACTAGCCGAAACAGACAAGAAGAAATGGCCATGGGCAAGATAGCCCCTGGTCATTAAGAGAAACAGACTGGATTCCAAGACAAGGCAAGCGCGCGAGGGGGGAGAAAAGAAGTTTTTTTAGGGGCGAAGCTCCTTATTGCGAGACCTGGTCGGTTGTCGATCCATCCTCTGTACCCCGTAGTGTTCCCTTATCGTACAATAGAGGGTGCTGTCCCATAGAGATGCATGCAAACTGCAGTTGGGTGACAATATACTAGATGGCGCTGTACGCATTCTGTGTCGTCATCTCCATTTCTCGTCTCGTTTCCGAGAGGGCGCTGTCCCATAGACATGCGTACAATATGGCGGTTGGGTGAAGGTACGCTAGATGGCGTTGGCGGCGCAGCTGCTCTCCGATTGGCTGCTGCGCGGGCTGCGCGGGGTTGCGCCGGGCGGCGAGCGCCCGCTATCTCTCATTCCCCGGATCGTCGCCGTACGAGTGCGCTTGCCGGATCGTGCTGCTTGGCGGACCATGGACGACGAGGAGCACCGGATGCGGCAGGCCGCTGCGGCTCGTGCTCGTCGGCAGGATCCCTGGGTGCGAGCTCGAGAGGCCGCCGCGACGCGAGCGCGGCGCCAGGCGGATCTCACACACACTATCGCTTTGATTACTGCTGGGCGAAACCACTGAAGATTTCACGGTGTAACCATGATTGCTTCACGAGCTTCGCCCCAACTCTTCATCATTCACCCCGTGGATATGCTGTGATTTGTTTTTTAATTGTTGGAGTTGAACGTCCCTAAACTACCATAGGATTATGAGATACGCCGTAGTGCAGGGCTCCGGAAATTTCGACCTCCTCGGGTTCTTTACCGTGCGCTTAGAGCTAAGTACACAGGCCTCAAGCACTTTCGCCTCTATCGAAAATGCGGCCGCCGCGGCCGGCATTCGATGCCGCGACCTGCTGGTCAGCAGTCGGCGTGCAGGCCGTCAGCGGACAGCTGCATGTGGTTAAATGTAGCCTAGTAGGTTTCGCATTTCTCGTTGACTCAGACTAATAAAAGCTAATCAATAATTTAAACAAGCATGGACAAAGTTCATTATGTTGTCTAGATGTTCCCCGAGTCTGTGCAGTTTGTAAATACCGCTAGGACGCACTGCTACGACGTATAAACACGGGCAAACGCAGAAAGTGGTAGAACGCAAATTCAAAATTATTTTTCTATCTTAAAACAAAGAGTAATTTCATAAAACTTTCTGAGTGAGTAGTCAATGAAGGTTGCAAGTCAATCTACTATTGAAAATATTTTCACTAGGACCACCTAAATGTTGAATTTACGACCAAACATGTGCAAAAATGAACATTTTTGCAACTTTGTCGCCCCCTGTACACTTTATTTAGCACTATATACGTCTCAAATGATTTTTACTCTATAGTAAAACTTTCTGGCAATACGCTAATACCAACTATCACATTTCGCTGAATGTTATATTTATATAAAAAAAATTCCCAACATGGACCATATTGTCCTGCTTCAAGGCCGCATAAAAAACCCACGAAAGCGTAAAAGTTCGCAAAACTTATTTGAGGTAAAAGGCCTACCATCGTTCTAAAGGTAAAAATTTGTCCTAACCCAACCTATGAAAAATGGATTTTTCGACAGCCCATTTTACGAGCCATGGTTTCGAGATTTCCGAAAAAACTAACATGAGGCAAATTGCTGGAGTGGAAACTATTGCGCAATAGTGAAGCCGTGCCATCCATAAGATGGCGGCTGCGGCCGCCATCTTACTAGGGGCAAGATAAGCTGTCGGCGTTCGGCAACGGGAAATGGAGCGTTTTCCTCGCACGCCCAACGAGTTTACCATAGCAACTTTTTCGGGTCAGATACTGCCCGAAGTGTGTGTTTGTTTTACTAGTATTTCTTAGTAAGCGTCGAATTCTTGGAAAGTTTTATTGGAGATTATGTCACCAATAATCGTCTCGATATGTTATTTCGTCGGAAACAAATATCTTTTATTTTATAATTAACGTAGCAGTTATACCAACAAAACAAAGCCACTTGATCTCATAGTGGGCACCACCAGAAAAGAGCATGTTTCTAAGATCTTTGGAGGGCAAAAGCTGGCTTCACTTTTGCTGGCAAGGCATTGCGGGAGCTTCCACTCCAGCATGAGGCTTGCGGTACTGAAAACTTTTTTTTGCAAAAATATTATGGGGAAGACTTTTCGCTTTAGGTAGGTAGTCCTGAGTTTTTTTCAAGCAAATCGCAGATGGTCGAGCGGCAAGGTTGGGACAGCTGGTGTGGAATGACCCAAATTCGTTATGTCACCTGGTGAGGAGCCCGTTAAAGTAAACGTGCGCTCGCTTTCGAACCCCGGTATCGGTGAAAGTTTTAACGAAAGGCCTACTGTACCGACGTTAGCTTTAGTTTTAGCCACCCAACCCTAACCACGTTGCACCACTGGCCTTTGTCTTATTTAAGATATTCGTCCTGTTGAATTATTCGATTCATCGAATACTGGCTATTCAAAAGTAGAATCGAGTTATTCGATTAGGTATTATTGGATTCGAATTCGAAACTCGAATATTCGCACACTCTTACTAGAAAGTCTGAAAGGGTCCGCTTAAATTGCCGCCGTTGCGCTTTGCCAGCCTTTTGGTTATTCAAACTGTAAATTTAGGCTAGAGAACATGATCAAGATATCACGCCGTAGTGTATCGTGCTGGCATATGTGTGTTTGGCTTAAAGCTATCATGAACAAGTAAGCGAAGCTGCAATAATCACTTGGGCTGTTGCGACGGTTATGCGATAATGAGATTTAGGACCGTTGCATATGTGCGGTGGTCGTGGATACTAGTTCAAGAGCTTTATAGGTACCGGACACTGACCAGAGGGCGCGATTGAACTCTTGTGGGCCGCCTGAAAATTGACGGCACCGACCTCCAGGGATACCAAGAAATTGAAACGCTCGCGGAACACATCGACGCGCTCAAGCAACGGCTCAAGTGTCTCCCTTTTGGGCACGTTTTCAACGAACGCTTCCTGAGTGCGTCCGTAATCAACCGTGACCGCCCTCCCCCCACATAAAAAAAAGCGCACACGTGCCTTGGCGGGTCCGTTTTTGCTGCGTCTACTCGCTAGGCTGTGTGTTCTGGCGCTACCGTCGGATCTCGTAAACTGCATTGCCGGGGCCCTATTGCCGTACTCTAGTAGGTATCCATGCGTGATAATCTCTGAAATGTCAGCAATTGAATCTAGTTTATTGTTTCTTTAACTTGTATACATTCGGATGCACAGAGATAAATTGCTGTTTTAGGGCTCATCAGTGAAATTTATGTACTGTTAAATGCGAAGCATTTCTTAGCGAACTTCGGCGACTTTGAGCGTATCTATCTATCTATCTATCTATCTATCTATCTATCTATCTATCTATCTATCTATCTATCTATCTATCTATCTATCTATCTATCTATCTATCTATCTATCTATCTATCTATCTATCTATCTATCTATCTATCTATCTATCTATCTATCTATCTATCTAGCCGCCTACGACTTTATGCTCTCCTAGCCGTATCGTTAATGGGATTTATACCAAAATTGGTATGGCATAACATGACTGTATGACAAACATGAATGACTGGTCATATAATGAAAATCATGATTAACATGTCATGAAAAGTATGATTTACATGCCATGGCCATAGTGAGGCTGTTTTTTGAACTTGATACATCCGAAAATTGGCGCGATGAGACATTTCTGCATGACCAACATAAATGACAGGTGGTAACATGAACATCATGACCTGCATGTCATGTAAAAGATGATTGACATGCCACGCTCATGGCGCGTTGACGGCCGTTTCACTAGTTTGACATACACCAAATTTGGTATTGCGTTACGTGACTGTATGACGAACATAAATGCCAATTGGTCATAGGGAAATCATGACATCTCATGTGCAACATGACTTGCATGCCACGCTGATGACCGTTTCGCGAGCTTGATATACATCCAAATTTGATATTGAGTGACGTGACTGTATGACGAGCATAAATTACAAGTGGTAATATGGAAATCATGACATTTCATGGGCAACATGACTTGCATGCCACGCTCATGGTGCTTCCGTGACCGTTTCGCTAGCTTGATGTACACCAAATTTGATATTCAGCGACGTGATTGTATGACGAGCATAAATGACAAGTGATAATATGGAAGTCGTGTCATGTCATGTGCAACATGACTTGCATGCCACGCTGATGACACTCTCGTGGCCATTTCGCTAGCTTGATTTAGATAATATTTTTTAGGCGAAAGCCTTTAATGTCTCATGCTCACGTCCGTCCGTCCATCCCTCCAGCGTGCCCTGGCACGGTGCCAGTTGGACGCCGGGGCGCGCAAACGGACGCCGGTCGCGTTGGGCTCTACTGCACTCGCACTTGGCTCGCGTAGCGTTGCTATGCCCAGCGTCTCAACCATGCAAGGAGGGAGACGCGCGCATCGCGTTCCATTCTGACCGACCTCCCCCCCCCCTCTCAGTGGGCACAGGCGTTCGAGGAACACACTTTAGAATCGACAAAGTGTCGGTCAATTTAAACGCTGGAACGCGGATGGCGTCTGCACGATGCGCAAAACGTGAGAAAACGAACGCATGCGAAACGGAGGCAGATTGGTCTCGCATCTCGCTGCGATTCGAGGTAAAAAATTAAGCGAACATAAGTGGCAGGTGGTAACATGACAATCTTGGCATGCGTGTCATCCACAATGCCATTTATATGCCACGCTCATGGTGCACTTGCGTCCAGTTCGCTAGCTTGATATACACCAAATTTTGTATTGCGCGACGTGACTGTATGACGAACAGAAGTGACAGGCCCTAGCATGTAAATAATGACATGCCTATTATGTACAGCATGATTTGCTCCTGCTGGCTGCTTCGCATTACATCCATTCCCACGATGCGTGGGATCTGCCTGTTTTTTTTTTTTTACTTGTTTTCTTTGTTTATGTACAAGTTACATGTAGTAGTAGTAGTACAACAAAACTTCCCTTTGTATGTTCGAAGAAAGGACTGGAAAGGTTGATATGGCCATACCGGCTGATGTAAGGCCAGCGCTAGCCCACCTTTTTTTTTCGGCAACACGCTCTTTTCGTGTGGTGCCCACTTGGAGATAAAGTTGTTTCCCTCTGTGATAAATATGCTAGGTTAAATACCGCAATAAGAGATCGCTGCTCCCGACGAATATAACTTATCGAGATGACTATGAATGGTGTGATCTCCAACATAATTTGCAGAGACTTTGAAGTTTTGAAAGGAAACCAGGAACACGGAGTGAGCAGTATCTGTTTGCATCATTTCGCCATATTACACTTGTAGGACGTGGGAGGATAACGCCGCATTTTCTTCGCTGAACGCTAGCACAATTACGACCGCCACGGCCGGTATCGAACCCGCGACTTCGGGGTCAGCAACCCAGCAACTATACCACCGCAGCGACTGCTTTGCGTCCCATCCCGTAAAATTTGCGAGGGCCACAAGACAGTCTTCCAATCTTCTGAGTGTTCGGGTGTGTCACTGTAGAAATGTTGTGACATTATTCGCGGATTCACGCTTGAAACGTAACCTCAGATACACCGAGCGTGCCAGAAAATAAACGTTCTTACATGCTGAGCAATCAGATAATAATAACAATAGACGTTTGGGCTTTACGTCCCAAAACAACGATATGATTATGAGCGACGCCGTAGTGAAACGTTCCTGAAATTTGGACATTCTGGTGTACTTTAACACGCACCTAATTCTAGGCACACGGGCCTCGAGCATTTCGCCTGCATCGAAATTCGATCGGGCGACCTTCGGGTCAGCAGTAGAGCACCATGACCACTAGATCGCGCTGAGCACTCACGGTAGCCGAATAGCGGTTAAAGAAGGTGGCCGGCCAGCGGCTTTTGCAAGTAATAAAATAAATTAGAGGCCACCCTAATTGGCTTAGGTGTCTGATAGTGGCAGTCGCACGTCAGCGTGGATGTGCCCTGATTTATATGCGCCAAAAAACTCAAAACTGTGAACTTATACGTCATTAATTCGCACGATATTAGACTATGCGTCCATCCCATGGAACCCTCATCATAAGGGGACATCAAGTTGTTAGAGTGAGTACAAAAAAAAGCTGTTAGGCCGTTATGATAGATATTTCTAACCGCCTTCTGACCTCTCAAACCTTAATCTGATCCCACTCGAAAAACGTCGCCATTTAGATTGCCTGAAGTACCTGCACAAATACCTTAATTCACCTCGTGCTTTTTACAGGAGTAGGCCTACGTTTCATTTTCAGCCCCGTCAAATACTCTACATTATCATGCTCTAAAAGTTCTTTATTATTCCCGCGCAGACTTGCTTCCGTACAGTTATTTCCCATGACACATTCCAATGTTGGAATGTTTTAGCGTGTAATATACTCGATTGCCCTTTAGATGAATATCTTACTGCTATTTCACTGTTGTAATACATGTGTAAAAAAAGAAATTCCTTTTCCCACCCTTTCTATAGGATATAGCCATATCCTTGGCTGCTGTATGTATAAATAAATAAATAAATAAATAAATAAATAAATAAATAAATAAATAAATAAATAAATAAATAAATAAATAAATCCTTGGGTTGACTTTCTGTATCTGCGCGCTGCTGAAGCGCATCTCAGAGTTCACGTTGAATGAAGCACGTGGCGGAGATCTGCTCGCCCACGTGCCGCAACGTTCCTGCTGCTAACAAGAAAAAAATCTGCTGTTTCAATTAACTTAATGAATCTTCAATAATTATCCTGTTATTTAATTGGCCCCATCTTACGTAAAGTTATGTTTCTATATCGTATCTATCCAATACTAATATTCACTTCTACGTGGTTTGTTGATCCGGTACCAGTGTTA
>JALIZH010011121.1:0-68178 GCA_030522465.1 Rhipicephalus appendiculatus
GGTGGCAGTACAGAGCCTGAAACGACCGCAAGTATCAACCTCCTAGCCGAGACGTGGGAGGCCAAGATCGCCGCACGGGACCTAGACGACCAGCGAGGGGCGCGTCGCCAGGGCCCGGGAGGCGACTACGACCACAGGATTCCTGGAATCAGGGACCCTCCCACCTAGAGTGACCCCGAGCTTACGAGCTCGGGAACACTGTTTCGGGACGTAATAAACCTTTATGTTATCATCATCATGGGTTCCCGCGCCTTGTGGACATCCCCGGAATACAGCCGTCCAAGAAGAAGCCCGAGCACTCGTCAACCGGGCAGTGGGCGGTCTGCCTTCCTTTCACAGCGCGCTGGAATGCCTACTCACCTACCATGAAATTACATTACATTGCCGCAATTTCCGCATGATCTTCCCACCAGCACATAAATCGCTGTCTCAGGCTGAGCAAATAGTTTGGCGCCGACTCCAAACCGGCACATTGATCTCACAGTTTATCACGAATTCACCAGGGTGACGCCTTACCCAATTGTCGTCTCTGCTCGAGTCCGTGAGCCGATTTTACGCACATATATAGAAATCCCCCAAATAAACACAATCCCCTCTTTGCGGGAGCTGAGCGACAGGAGCGCTCGGAGGCTGCTCTGCACTGCTCACGACCGGAAGACCAACTCCGGATTGTGGGCTGGGCCATTGGGGTCGCGAAGCGCAAGGACATTCGGCCATCTAGAGCGGCCTGAGGGCCCAGCGTCTTCTTCGTCCTTGACCTCTCCACCCCCCCCCTCACCTGACCCATTTTTAGTGTCAATAAAGTTTTATCCTCCTCCTCCTCAGGCAATCATATTTTCAACCACCCAACTATGTTTCTGAAACACGAGATCACCACATAAAAATACGTGAGATTCCTTTTAATGGTGATGCTTTCCGCTACTCTTTTAACACGAAAGTGTTTTATGCCGGAGTCCACCACGGCTCATCTGACGTATTTCCGTCACGGATATGACGTTGTACATTATAAATTAACACATTGAGATCAAAGAAAAAAACTACAAGAAAAAGTTCTGTACCCGGGCCTCGAACACCTCTCGCTCCGCAGCGCGCGGCGCAAACCACTACGCCACGGGGGGCGTAGGTACCTTAGCTTGCTAACGGCAAGCTATTTATATACACCATATACCGTCGGCGGTCCTCAGAACTCGCCGACTTCAGTGCGTTTTCATCATCATTAGCGAGATGGCGCGAAGGTGGCACGGAGTGCGCGCTCCAATGGTCGTCGCGCCTCTCGCTGCGATGAGCGCGCGCCTCCACGGGGCGTGGTCGCTCGTGCGCGCGCGCTTATCTCCTGATCGGGGCGTTGGGGCACTGTGTACGTCGTGCTTCCACCGCAAGTTTGCTTTGAAGTTACAAAGGTTATAGAGTGCACGAAGGTCGCTTCGCTCGCCGCAGCGGTCCGCGTTTACAAAAGGAGAGCGCTGCTCACACACGACCATTGTGGCAGTTCACGCTCGTCTTGTGTATACTTGTGCGTTCGTTTTGTGCGTCTTTCTTTGTTTTAGAGCAGTGCGCTTTAAGTGTCGAGCTGTGACAGTCCGCGCTCGTCCTGTGTATGCTCATTTCGTGCGTCCTTTCTGCTTGAGGTGCGCAGTGCATGTTTCGAACTGCTTTCCGTTCTTCGCGTCACATTACAATTTGTCGCTATAGCATTCATTTCTTCGCCCTGCTGGCGAAACAATGCACAATAAACGCTCAATACTTCTGTGAATACACCTTTCCCTTTCGTGTTATACCGATTTCTTTGGCAGAGGGATCAGACATGTTTTTTTTTTGTTCGCAATATAATGGAACACTCTGCCACCGGAAATTGTCTGTATTTGTTCTTAATGACGATTTTTTCCATGCTTCATGATTATGTTTTTGTAGGCTTGATTATATGTACTCTACCCTCCCTGCTGTAATGCCGTATCGCGAAGCAGGTACTTACCCAGGCAGCACAGAACGTTGGCCCGATGTCGGCGATAGATTGGCAGTTCCTGGCCCAAGAACGGCCCAGGATTGACAACGTGCCGCCAATAATAGCTGTGCCAGTCTAATAGAACGGCGACGTTGAACCAGTATTGACAACGTGCCGCCAATAACGGCTGTTGCCAGTCTAATAGAACGGTGACGTTGGACCAACATTCAGAACTTGCCGCCAATATCGGCTGTGCCAGCCTAATAGAACGGAAACATTGGGCCGAGTTATACCAGCAGAAGCCAATATGGACTGAGCCATCCAATTAAGCCGGAATTATTGGCCCGTCGTTCGAACGATATTGCCGACGTCGGCTGAAGAGTGAACTTCGTTGGCATAACATTGGGCCGTTATGTGCCAAGTTTCTGCGCCTGCTGCTTTTTAGCGCTCTTGTGGTCCGACTTCACACGCCGATTTTTCAAGTTTGAGAGAGTAATGTGCCAGACATGAGAAACAACATAAGAAAAATATCTTAGGTGATTAAATCATGCACAGCTCGTTGATCATGCATGATCGTTGGTCGCGGCGATAGCAAGCAGGACACACGATACGATTTTTGTCCGATCCGACGTCTAGTGCGCCGTTACGGTTGCGTAGCGAACGGCAGCGGAAACCGCGGTTGCTTCGTCGTACACAAGCACCGAATCGTACGCCTGACAGGCGACAAACTCGGCAAATTTTTCTCGGTTGAACAGTGTTGCGCTTGTACAATCGGCGCGCTCGACGTCGGATCGGACACAAATCGTATCGTACTCGCGCAAGCCTATTTAACCAAGAAAAATTTACGCAGTTTGTCGCCTGTCAGGCGTACGGTTGGGTGCTTCTGTACGACGAAGCAACCGCGGTTTCCGCTGCCGTTCGCAACACAACAGTAACGGCTCGTTCGACGTCGGATCGGACACAAATCGTACCGTGTGTCGTGCTTGCTATCGCCGCGACCGATTTGGCTCTGTTTCGCGTTCACAGAGCAGTACCGCTTAACGGAACTTGCAGATGCGACGTGTACGTGGGAAGTTGGGGTTATCAGTTGAGTATGAGCGTTACGGTGATTGAATCGTACAATGTATGCAGTGGCCGTAATCTGACGCACCAACACACGCGCACAGCAATACTCATGGAATGATGTCCCATGCGAATTCCCTACAACATCGCTGCGAACGGACGGTTAAGTGTGGCGGAGTGCGTGGGCGGCGGGCACCTTATCTTCGCGTCGGGTCGTTGCGAGTTCGGATTTCGTTATACTGCGTTGTTTTAATACATTGTTTATATGTACCCTACTCTGCCCAAAACAGCAGTTTCCGCGGTACGTAGACTGTGCGCAGTACGACGCAAAAGAAAAAAAAGTGTTTCCATGAGTTCGTGTGCTGACATAGAACATAACACGCCGAACCGTTAATAACAAAAACCACGGCGGCAGTGCTACTTTGATTGAATACAGAAGCAGAGATACCCCCCCCCTTCCAACCTCTCCTACTCTTCTCCTTAAATAGATAGAAATTAAGAGGCTAGCGTTCCGTACATATCTGGCAAGCTGGTTACTGAAGTGGAAGATTTTATTTTAGACCCGGCCGCTATCCTTTGTTATTATTTTATCGTTTCCTGGTGGCGCTAAGGCTAGTGTCGTTCGGGAGATCAGTGGATGTACCCATGCAATGCGGAGGTATACGTCAGAAATCGCGGCAGTCTCCCGGAAAATCGGGAGAATCTTTTGGCAGCTGGTGTCAGGCCTGGTTATTCAAACTGAAATGCATGTTTATGATGAAATCTCTGAAGCTACGATTGTTGCAGTATATTGCAACCAACAAGCTGGCGTGAGTGTCTGTTGATAGTATGCTACCAGTATACTGAAAACTGTTGCCCGTGCTGTCAGCAGCTGTGCATTTGGGCATGAGCTCTGTTTAAATTTCTTTCTCACAGTGTCTCTCAACCTACTTCAATCCTTATCTTTCTAGTTTTCTTTCTCCAGACTCAGTGTAGAAGAGCAAGCAGTATTTTTGTGCCCACTGACCTCTTTATTTGTTTAATTATCACATATATTTCTGTACGCAATTCTGTGCCTCCAGGAGGTCCGAATCACTCGGAGAAATGAACAGAACTTCAAGCAGTTAGGGGTAATGGTACAGTGCAAGCCAAAGTAGCTGCTGTATATCGCTCATGCCATATATTGTCATCATATACTGCTCTACACAAATGAAGCTCTCATTGAGTCTTCATATTCATGTATTATAGGAACATGTTCCCTCAAGGCTTTTTGAACTGCAACAAACATTTTCACCATTACTTTTACATGCAGATAAGATATTAAGCTTATGTGTATTTGTATATTTTGAAATAGCCACTGTTGCCAGAGAAGCAGTTTAATTGATGAGCCAGAGGAGGCACAAAAATGCAAGATGGAGGCTTTGTAGTTAAAGGCAGTGGTGTAGACAGGGAATAGAACACCGAGCACATGGCCCACCGCCGAAATTTTCTCCAGTGGGATACCGAACACAAAATAACACATACTTGACACTTGCCTGCCTGGACACCACTTAAGACCAAGGACGTCACCGCCTTACCCTCCACCACTCAAATTTCTGCCCAACCCACTGGTTAAAGCACCCACGCATAAAACGTTTTGTCAAGGTTTGTGCAGCTTATGCTTGCAAACCATTATTTGTTCCCAAAGGAAGCAAATATATAATCTCAGCAAGTGTTAGTAGTACTCTGCCCACCTGATGTGCAGCTAACGTAAAGAACAGGCCTTGCTTCTCGAGCTAGGAATATATACGGAGCACATCGCCACTGCAGAGATACCCAGCTGCAACTAGGAAAGAGTGCACCTGCAGTAATTAGTTCGCACTTTTCAAGTTTTCCGCTGTGTCAAAAAGCCTGGATGAGTGAGCACTGCATCCAGTGCAAGGAGGCAGCCACGACAAGGTTCCACTTACAAAACAGTCACCAGCTGAGAAGAAGCAATGACACGCCAACCATCCAAAACAGAACATCCAAGAAAAGGGCAGCAACTACTTTTACAGTGGATAAAAACCTGCTAACAGATGAAAGTATACAGTCGTTCTGATCTTCCAGCCAAGTATGATAAGGGTACACTGAGAAGAGGCCTTGAAGATACGCCATCAGCAAATTACAAAACCAGAATAGACAGAGCTTTCTCTTCATCATACAAACGATATTTAACTGATAAGTCGAGTAAGTCATTGCATGGCATGAACAAGTGCACGAGGGAGAGCTGTCACATGAGGTTGTCAGCAGTCAGAGGACACAGACTAAAATAACAGTAGAAAGAACAACAGAAAACCGAAAGAAAGGTTACCATGGTTTTGAGTTTTTGTTTTGTGTGCAAATGAAGCTGGCAAAAAGTGAAACACTAGATAAAAGCGCCACAGTCAACACTTGCAAGTTACAGCTTTCAGAATAATACAAAGCACCGAAGAAGCATGCAAAGAGCTACCTTACGAAGGCAAATATAAAGCGACTGAAGGCTGTGTGGCCCTGACCGAGACAACACCACAACCAAATGGAGAGACTTTCAGCCACATCAGCAGTTCAGGCACACCACTGAAAAGTCACGAAAACATACGTTGAATACTTTTGTTGCATTCAACGTATGTTTGCAACGTATGTACATTCCAGGGCTGTTGAATGCACCGACAGAAGATACGCACACCTGGATCCTCAACGATGGCTTCGTACAGCCCTGGAAATGTACCCTCAAGTGTGTTCACGCCAAGTGGACGAGACAGGACGGCAGACTACATTGTGACACAATGTCAACCACTAACCACGAACTTATGCTAGAGTGGATGCCGTGTTGAACACAACGCCACTGGTGCCAACTCGACATTACCAACCGATATCTCGACCTCCCAGACAACATAAGATTGTTCCGACAACCTGTCCATCCCTCGCCATTCCTTGAAACAAGGGTATGCACACACCCAACTCATCATTAGGTGGTTCAAATCCTCTTGCTTCCAGGCTTATAGACACTGACTCGCCGAATTCCTCACTCTAAGCTCACCACCTTCATCATTGCTGGGAGTGTTCGAAATTAAAGGAGACAGATGAGATTGGCGCGAGCGCGTGCACATGGTATTCCTCGGACAAACAAGAAATGGCCGGCATGGTCATCTTTGACCAGCTTACGCTTCTGTCCCATCCGTTATAGTCATGTTGACATTTTAATGTAGTTGCACTACAGGAAAGGCATGAAAAAGTAATAAAGAGAACAATATAATAGGTGTGTAACTTTCAGACGTCTTTTAATTATTGCAGCACTTACACGGCATGTGTTAGAAATAAAACACCAAAATGTTGCTCTAGTGACATTGTGTGTATTTTATACAGAAATATTTATGCTGTGTTTCGGCTATCTTTCCACATGGGTGGCAGTAGCCAGGCTTGCTTCAACTACAGTGAGGCTTGGAAGCTGAGGAGCAGGATGAAGGTGAATGTGCTTTCTTGTATAGTCCCTGTCAGACTCAACTTGCACGTTCCTCGCTTTATAGAGCCTTTGTTAAAATCTAATGCTGTGCCTTGCTGCAAATAATTTTTTCGGTATCAAAAGTGCCGTCACTGTCCTCTTAATTAATTTTCTTTGCATTACTGTTCCATTCAATTAGTTGCAGCAATATTTGCAACAATGACTAGAGCTGCCAGCAACAAATTCATTTCATTACACTAAAGCTGTTGAGAGTCTGAATAGCATTATTTCAGTTTGCTGGAATGAACGTGAAAAAGAATAAATTGGGCAGAACTATACATAACAATTAAGGCAACAGTGAAGTTGAAAAGAGTTCGTACTAGTGGATTTTCACATGAACAACTGGGGAAATAGCTACTATGTGAATGTCTGGTGCACACAGTAAGCTTTCTGGTTTTAGATTGGCACACCAAAGGAGACAAACAGACTAACGAGCCATACAAACACAAGATTCCGGAGTAGTCTTGTCATGATATGTTTCAGAAGCATAGGTCGGCAAAAGATGTGGAGCTCACTCAGACTCACTCATGAAATATATTTTGCCCTTCGGACTCATCAGACTCAGATTCACCAAACTATTCCTACACCAAGATCACCCGGGCTCAGATTCACAGAAATTTTTCTCAGTCGGGCTTACTCTGGACTCAGAATCACCGAAGTATTACTCACTTGGACTCACTAAGACTGAGACTCATGGCGTTATCTGCGTATGAGTGAATCTGAGTGAGCCGACTCATGAGTCTGTTAGCGTACAATTGGCTTTCTTGAACATGGTGTCAATGCTCTTTAAACCACTGTCTAGCATAATATGTGCTCTACTTGGCGCCTTGTGACCTCATTTCTTCCAATATATGATATCAGTGGGTGCAATCCCAGTAAAGACATTTTTATAGAAAGAGATGACTTACAAGATATATTTTGATCAAAAATTCCCGGGAAAGAGTTTCCGGTGGGGGGTGTGTGTGTTGGAGGCCCCGGCACCTCCTCCTCCATAACTCAAGCCTCTCATCAATAAATAATTAGCAGGCGTATGAACGCTGGGGCTTTGAAGTGTGTGAGTCGTCGTGAGTAGGAAACGTCAACCGACGTGAGGCTGATAGTGATGCTGAAGTTGAGTAAATAGAACCATAGATAGGCAAAAAAAGTGTAGCGCTCTCTCAGACTCCCTCCAGAAACAATTTTGTGCTTAGGGCTCACTAGGACTCAGACTCACCAATATTTTCTCTCAACCGGACTCACTCGGACTCAAACTCACTAATATATTACTCACGCGGACTCACTCAGACTCACGGCTCGATCTGAGCCTGAGTAAGTCGACTCATGAGCGAGTTCGCCGACCTATGTTCAAAAGTAATCGGAACTAATCGAGATGGCACATTCAAAATGAAGAACATTCATGCATCAGCTTTCCTTCAATCGCATTGCAGGATAAACAAATCTCTCACCTTAATGAATAACTTGTTTTTGTTTTTGGTTTTGCTGGTCAGTTGTGTGTAGCCATGTGGGTGTATAAATTTGTTCGGTAATGTTGAATAAACTTCAGTTGTGAGTCGGCGCTTGTGTTTGTGTGGCTCATAAGTCTTTTCATCGACTTTGTTGTGTCGTTCTAAAGTCATGCATCGGTATCAACTCACCGAACTGTCAGTCCTACTTAAGCTTTCTGGCTCCTATAGTTGCATGTATTGCTAAACCAATGTCAGAGTTATGACCAAACATACCTATTATAATGCTTGGAGGACCATTTGACGTATGGCAGGGTTCACAGCAATTGTCACATTGGTTTTTGAACATTGTTTTTGCTTTCCAGGGGTGCATGCAGCTTCTTAATCTTTTATTTTTGCAATTAAATGTGGATTTACCTTCAGTGATTATGATGTGAATGAGTTGGGAAAGACAAGCATGACTTACGTCAATGGGCTTGGTGATGTATACAATTGCAACAAGGCCCAAAGCGCGTCTTTTATGCCAACTTATAAAAAATGCAGGTATTTAGAATAGTGCCTGAACCTTCTTTGAGTGAGACCTGGTTGCAGAGGGCAAGCTCAAATCAAACACAAAGTTGCACTTATTTTTTGATAGTGCCTAGGTACCATGCCATAGAAAGCATAGGTACCAGGTCATAGAAAGTTAGAATAACTTCTTCACTCTTTATTTGTGGCACTCAAGAGCTAGCACATTAGAAAGCCTCTCGAAAACATAGATTTACTCAATCGTATGAGATATAACACTAGAGCAGTTATTCATTATTTGTTATAGTTATATCACAAGTGCCATAAATAAATCATGTTTTTTTTCGCACCTAAATTATTATTTCGAGATACCAAATTCGGTGCATAAATAAAATACAAAAAACATTTTTTCCCATGAGCCTGAAGAACTGATGCTGGTAAAGGCTTTTTTTTACCAGCTTTACTTGAAACCACGGTCAACGTGCAATTTTAACCATGGCCTCGTTGAGCATGTTTATTAACGTTATATAAATAAGTAGGATACTTTTGCAGTTTCAGGCCATTTGTGTACTGGTGATGACATCTGCATAGGTAGTGAATCATCTGTTTTGATTTAGATGTGAAGCATCTTATGGCGAAGCTTAATCCGGTGGTGGTGGTGTTCCGCGTGACCACCCTTACTGCGCATTCGCAAACTCTTTCAAAAAAAAATAAAAAAGATCCTCTCCCCCCTCTCTCTACTCTAGGCATCCCTACCCGCGGCAACCACTCCCTCACTGCGCATGCGCCTCCCTCCTACGCTTCCCCTCTCTCCTCTAGGCATCCCTGCCCGCGGCGCCTACACTCCCACTGCGCATGCGCGTCCCCCCCCTCTCTCTCCTCTCCTACGCTCTCCCCCCTCTCTCGCCTCGCGACGCCGACGCAGGCAGCGTCTGCTAGCAAGTTTCTTGGTTGAAAAAAAATTTCCCCATCTCCCGTTAAAGGGAACCATGTGTGGATGCGAAGCAGCGGGGAGATAATTAGCTTGAGCTGGAGGAACGTCACCGCTGTCATTTCACGGCAGCGGTCCGGGCGCTCTTCGTGGCGCTGCACAGGAGAGAGAATGAGGCGCGCGCACTCCGCCATTTTCATACCGCGGAACTACCTTGGCGCCCCCCAGCGGAGTATGCAGCTGTCACACCACCTGTCATGCGCACCGCTCTGTAGAGGATTCCTAGAGGAGAGGACGGGGGGGACCGTAGGAGAGGAGAGAGAGGGGAGGGGACGTGCATGCGCTGTGGATGTGTGGGAGCCGCTCCGTAGAGTAGAGGATTCCTAGAGGAAAGAGGGGGGAGAGGACGCGCATGCGCTGTGGGGATGTGGGACGCCGGAGCCGCTCCGTAGAGTAGATGATTCCTAGAGTAGAGAAAGGGAGTGGGCGTAGGAGAGGATACGGGAGGGGACGCGCATGCGCTGTGGCGGGTGTGGGACGCGGGGGGCCACTCCGTAGAGCAGAGGATTCCTAGAGGAGAGAAAAGGGGGTGAGCATGGGATAGAGAGAGAGGGAGGGGACGCGCATGCGCTGTGGGACGCGGGAAGGAGGGACAGACTAAGCCCCCCTCCTAACACATGCAAGCAAGATCAAGGAAAGGGGTCAACCTGGGTGACGGACACCACCTGCCTAGCCATTGCTAAGCAGTCTCTCTGGGCTCTGGGCCATGACTCTGATGACTGTAGTAGTGGTTGACGGCCTTCATATTACTACAGTGTTCTGGTTCGCATAATGGCTGCTTCCCTACTTCATGAAAGTGGCCCGGACGCGGGACGGGGGGACGCGGGAGGGACGGACAAAGCCCCGAGCATAAGATGCTTCGCATCTATAATTCCCCATGTCCCCCTAAAGGGAACCATGTGTGGATGCGAAGCAGCGGGGAGATAATTAGCTTGAGCGGGAGGAACGTCGCCGCTGTCATTTCACGGCAACGGTCCGGGCGCTCATCGCGGCGCTGCACAGGAGAGAGAATGAGGCGCGCGCGCTCCGTCATTTTCATACCGCGGAACTACCGTGGCGCCCCCCAGCGGAGTATGCAGCTGTCACACCACCTGTCGTGCGCGACGCTCCGTAGAGGATTCCTAGAGGAGAGGACGGGGGGGGGCTGTAGGAGAGGAGAGAGAGAAGGAGGGGACGTGCATGCGCTGTGGGGTTGTGGGAACGCCGGAGCCGCTCCGTAGAGTAGACGTGTCCTAGAGGAGATAGGGGAGAGGACGCGGGCGCCGCTCCGTTGAGTAGATGACTCCTAGAGTAGAGAAAGGAGGCCAGCGTAGGAGAGGATAGGGGAGGGGACGCGCATGCGCTGTGGGGGGTGTGGGACGCGGGGGGCCGCTCCGTAGAGAAGAGGATTCCTAGAGGAGAGAAAGGGGGGTGAGCGTAGGAGAGATAGGGGGAGGGGACGCGCATGCGCTGTGGTGGTGTGGGACGCGGGAAGGAGGGACGGACTAAGCCCCCTCCAAACACATGCAAGCAAGATCAAGGAATGGGGTCAACCTGGGCGACAGACACCACCTGCCTAGTCATTGCTAAGCAGCCTCTCTGTGCTCTCGGCCATGACTCTGATGACTATGGTAGTGGTTGACGGCCTTCATATTACTACAGTGTTCTGGTTCGCATAATTGGTGCTTCCCTACTTCATGAAAGTGGCCGGACGCGGGATGGGGGGACGCGGGACGCGGGAGGGACGGACATACCCCCCGAGCATAAGATGCTTCGCATCTAAAACCGGCTGCTCGCGCTGCACAACCGTTAACTAGCCACCCCGTATATATGGCATTGAATCTTCCCACGTGTAGGGTAGCCAACCGGGTGCAACCTGGTTAACCTCCCTGCCTTTCCTTCGCTTTTTAGGGGCGAAGAACCTCAAGACCGAGCCTTGTCGGCGTGCGGCGTTGTCCGTGCTCAGAGCACTGCTCTTTGTAAAACAGCTTGTGCCGGCCGTACTACTATGTTTTGCCTTGCCTGAGACAGCCTAAAAAACACTAGGGTCTTTAGAATTGCGTACCTATGTATTTTCTAATAAAGAACACAGGTCCTGACACTTGCATATTAATGTTGTTCCTCAGGAATGCGTAGTATTTGCTTTTTGATCGAATGTGTTCACAAATATGAACGCGAACACCAGTTCAAGATGGGCTGAGCGTTCAGAAAGAAGTTCAACTTTGGCCGAGAAGCTGAATCGGGTTACCGACAGACAGACAGACGGACATACAGACAAAAATTTTTGCGTTTAAGTATCCCAAGAAAGACTATCGTCTTTAAAAAAACTTCAGGTTAGATCCGATCAAAGAACCATTGGCTCTACATTTCACGGACCACAAAGTGGTGATAATTAAAGGAAAGCGGAATCCAGAACTCAATACGACATACCAATTATGACCAAAATAAAATTGTATATAATGTATACACGGGTTGTCACTCATTTCCATTAGCGAGTGGGCAATGTCACGGGAGATTCACGGTTACCGAACAATCGCCGTGCTTCGCCCACTCATCATCATTCACTTCGTGGATATGCGTGGATTTTTTTCTTTTTTTCTTGACCTGCAAGTTAGTGCCGGTGGGAGATTTCTCCTGTGTGTTGTTGAACAATAAAAATTCGCAGTGTGCGCGTTAACTAAAAGCGGACTGCGGGTCTCTGTGTCCAGTCGGAGTCTTCTGTCTCTCATTGCTCATTAGCAGCGATTGGCATGTTCCAGTAGGAAAAACTGCTCCATCACTGTGTGCTTTGCGCCTCCCCTGTTTTCTCTACTGCGCAATGCTGCGATGAGCGCCAGCGTCAACGCCGCTGCCAGTGTAAGCGTTAGCGCCCGCTGCTTCACATCTACACATGGTTCCCTTTAGCGGGAGATGGCGTACTATTTTTGTATAACACTTCAGTAAAGGTTACTCAAAAGAAAAGTGTTGTGAAGTGGGCAGCTTGGCACAGATGAGGGACAGTGTTCGTATCATTCCGTTAAATGTGCACAGGAGTCAAGTTCCCTGCTAACATATGTGCCTTCCTGTGCGCTCTCACAGAGCTAGTAGTTCCAAGCTTCTTCATGATGTCATGTAGACGAGATGTGTAGTCAGCGGCAGGAATGTGGGCTTCGTGTTGATCAGACTGAAAGAGCGTGGTCACTTGGCAGACATACAGTCACCCCGAATACAAGTTTTACAGTGCTGCAGCCAATGTGTTCTTGAATGTGACGCATATATGTCCCATTGCATTGCTCATTGGGAGGTAGTCTGCAGTGGAATGTCGGCCCAAATTGGATATCTGCTGTGATTGAGGACAGCATGCCCAAGCGATGCAGCCAGCTGCTACAAAATCAGGAGCAACAGTTCCAGCTGTAATGTTTGGGATCGGATTAGTATATTCCACGCAACGCTTGAATCAATGAACACGAGCCAACAAGTTGGGTTTTGGCGAGGTGGCAATGGCACAATAAGATCCACAAAAATGTAGCTGAATCATGTGTTTGGGCCTGCAAACATATCCAGCAATGTCTCAATGTGACTGAATCCTGAAGTGATGCAAAGTGACCTGCACTGGTGGAACACCCACGTGATGCTACACCTTATGTTATCTACCTAGGGAAGCTTTGGATTGCCTGGGTATTTGGGTGTGAAAGACTGTCTAGTGTTGTGAGAACTAATTGTGTTTGCGAGTGGCCATAAATGGTCACTGCTTGTGTCCCAACATATGTGCCACAGCAAATGTCTCCTGTTCCTGGCCAAGGACTGCGCACCACTGAAAATCTAGCAACATCGAAGCTTATTATTCTTGCAAATGGCAGAATTTCTTGTCATTATGTCCAAGCAGTGGCCACTTTTTCTAGGTCTAGTCCTCTGAGACAGGTGAAAGCGTTGATTGGGCTATGTGACAGGGCATTAGTGACAGTGTTGTCAGCTCCCTTGATATGGCTAATGTCTGCACTGAATTCTGATATCTTTGACATCTGCTGCAGTTCACGGGCAATGTGGATGCCACCGTTCGAACTGAGGAAGTATATGGCGTACAAGAGATATGGACCCATGTATTTTATAACAAAGAACTCACTTCCTTCCCCGTAATGATGCAAATATTGTACTGCTGCTTCAGTCTTCATCCAAAAATGCTGTAACGCTGCTCAGTGAGTGTCAGTTTTCAGCAAAGGGAAGCGATTGGCCACTATGGGTACTCCTCTGATGAGCTTTGAAGGACATCCAGCACCCAAAGCTGCGTTCAAGATGTCGTACGATGATGCATAGTGGAACTCTCCTTTGATGTTCGGGTAGTAGCATTGCCAAGGCATCTCTTGATCCCGGAAAGTCTGCTTGGGCGTTCTTGGCCCAGGGGAGCTCAATATAGTAGCAGTTCCGTGTATCAACAGCAGGAAGTGGAGGGGATGTAGAATGGCCCAGCACCATGGTATAAAATGGTGGTAGTAGTTCACAAGATGAAGAAACTGGCAGGGCTGATCAGCATCTAGTATTTGGAGATGGGAAGTTTCCAACAGGTATAAATCTGCCTGGTGGGGTTGAATACTGGATGCTGAGATGACAGGGCCTTGAAAGGTGAGCTTGTGGACATCAAATACACGCAGCTGACAAATGATCCTTGTTGGGGTGCTGGATCAAAGAATGCAGATGTGAACTCTGCTCATCTGATAGCTGCTTGAGTAGCTTGTTGAGGCAAGCATGGGCGAATTCGAGGCTGGGTATAAAAAAGCTGAAATGTCAGTCTGTAAGCTCTCGTGCCGAGGGGCATGCACACGACCTCAGACATGGCTGAAGGTTGTCACTATCATCATGTTATTTAAAATATCTACTGGAAAGATTTTATGGTAGAATCACACGAGGCCAATTAGAAAATTGTGGCATCATAACATCATGAGAATGTGAGGTGCTACTTATTGAACAGGCATGGTTGCTTGGTTGAAATGACTCAATTGATTCAAATGACTGTTGCTACCATGCCCATTGGCCTCCTGGTTTACACCTCGGCACCACTTGCGGAACATGGTAACACCAACACAGAGCACACATTGGCCTGAGCGAAGCTAGTGCAAAATCTGGAAATTTATAATTTGAGATGGCTGCCCCAATAATTCTTTTGAACGGCAGCCCAAGACACTCCTTCCGAAATATTATATGTAGTACATCAATTCTGCGGTCCAGTCAAACCATCCAAACTCAATAATTCTTTTGAACGGCAGCCCAAGACACTCCTTCCGAAATATTATATGTAGTACATCAATTCTGCGGTCCAGTCAAACCATCCAAACTCAATAATTCTTTTGAACGGCAGCCCAAGACGCTCCTTCCGAAATATTATATGTAGTATATCAATTCTGCAGTCCAGTCAAACCATCCAAACGTTTATTTGTTTCTCGGTCATCTGAGCCCTAGGCTCTTTCTCAAGAGACCATATATTTCTCAATGAACCGTCCCATTCTGTTTTGGTGACACCGCGATAAAACAGGTGAAACAGTAATAATGTAGTGTGCAATAATAATGTAGCAACGAAAAGAAGCAGGTTGCATTGCCTTAAAAACACAAGTAGTACTCTGACCTATCGCTTGTCCAGGTGCACAGTTTGCCTTATCGGCTAAGCTATCAAAATATGTAATCTTGTTAGGGCTAGAGCGAGGAAGCTGCTACTTTCTCGCTCTACAATGAACCAACTCGCCCAAAAAGAAGTTTTGATGTTGTTAGGGCTAGCTAATAGAGAAGGCTGCGGGCGGAAGTAGGTGGACTGGCCTGCGCATACGAGCTGCCTTGTGTTCACGCGGTCTGTATGTTGCGTTCAGAGCGAGGTGTATTAATGTGAGACTAAAAGACGCTTTATGTGACCAGCTGGGTCACATTGTCAACGGCGTAGACAGTTATTTCGGGGTTTTGGGGTTGAACCCCACTTTATGGCAACACCTCATACATCTTACTCCCACTTTAGCTAGGAGGCCATTGGCCAGAAGTGCTTTTCTTCGCTTCTTTACCGTCATTCTCGCTTTGCAGTGGCTTTTCACACATGTCGAGTTCAAGCTGACTCCAGTTGCAAAATAGCCTACCATCCCTAGCTTCAGCATGATGAAACAAAATATATTGCATTTTCGGGTCAGCTGATGCTGATTTTCACGACCCTGCGAGGATCGCCTGAGTTTTCAAGTTGATTATTTGTAACGATACGTGTCTTTCGATCGTAATCAGGCCTGGACTGAATTTCGTGATCGCTATCGAGAATGGTCGCTGCTACACGGTCCAAACTAATCCGGGTTGTGTTTGATGCAGACGCCAGCAAGATCACGACCCGTGACTCGGAAATCGCGATGCGTAGATCGCGACCGTCCTTAATCCCACCGCTATGATAGGTGTCCGTGACGTGCCACACAAGTTTAGGACATTCGTAAGAAGTAGTTCACTTGTTTTGTCAGTTGTATAGCCAGCTAATGCTGTATGAAAGGTTTAGGTTTCGTGTTATTCTAATAAAAGTTCATTTGGGAATCAGCCCACCGTTCTGTTTCCACCTCTTTTATTTCGTCCTTTGCGCCAACCACGACCTACTGTCGCGATAGTATACCAACTCGCCCAGCTGAGCGACAAGTGGGTTTGACATTTGCTTGTTGACAGCATCATCGCTGCCTTTCTGACAGCTAAATAGCACTTTTGTTAGAGAGGCTTGCCTTTCTTCTTTTGTTGTGAATGGATACTTCCCTGGCCACATTTCAAGCTATTTCCATAGAGTAACATACAAATTACAAGAGTGGTCACTCCGGCCAAAAGCGGCGGAGCTACACAGCTTCATGTCGGCCGTTAGAGGCGACACATCACTCCCTGTCTTCAAGGGAACGCGCGTACTTGTTATCTACTTTAGTACCTTTTCTAGTTTCAATATACATCTACTTGTCGCATTGCGGCTCTGAATTTATCTTTATCGCCTGCGATTGGACGGTTCGATATCGCCGGGCAGGATCGGACATGAATCGGGTGCGAGATAAGTGCAAAATGGCGTCGACGCGACGGCAACGGTGTCACGCTCCGTGTTCATGAGCGTTTAATGCAATGACGTACGGACAGCTGCAGGGTGACGCGACAAAAGATGTGCGATAATGTGCTCGACAAGCTTCGTGGTGGTGGCTTATTTCGTGTGCATCTCTGCTTGGCTGCTGCTATTGGTAAGAACGCCGTCATTAATTTGCAAAGTGCGTATTGTATTCGTCATGTTAAGCTAACACCTGTCGCGTTGGGCTGTTCGGCGCAGACAGCTTGTTTGTGCTCCTTACTTCGCGCATGTTTGCGAGAAAATTGTTTCTTGGCGCGAGAAAGTGAGTCGCCGCTTGCGTCGTTAGGTATTCTTTGTGCCGGTGCACGTAGTTCGAATTCAATGCATGCATGTGTGAAGTTGTGTGAAGAGTGCAGTTATGCCTTAACATCATTATTTTTGGCGTTCGCAGATTTCTTGAAGCTCATGCTACAAGAGCAATTAGAGAGAATTTGTGAATCGAGAAAAATGTTTGTTAGCTGAGGCTACGACGTAATCTTCTGAATAAACACTCCTGCCTCGGTAACGCATGCATGGCGTCAAAAATTGCTTTGTTTTAGCTGCGGCATCTGCTCGTGACTGTTTTTCGCGAAAAGGTAATGTGAAGTGCGTCGGAGAAAATTTGTGCTCAGGCGGGAGAGAAGACGTAGCCAACATTTTTTTTTCAGGTCATGCCGTCCGGAGTTAAGTACTACGGCAACTACTGTCACGCTGCGTCGTGAACTGTATGCGTACCTGCGCGTTTACTGCAGTTTTACTGTTGTGCGGGGCTTTTTTATAATGTCGCCTATTTGTTTTTTTCTTCTCAAAAATTTATACTTAAGATATGGCAGATGTATTGCCATATGTTGCAGTGCAAAGAGCCCATCTCTTCGTGCGCGCGTTCATCAAACTCTGAGAAAGTGTGCATGTGCTTACCAAGAACGACTTGAAAATAAAAGTTTTCGACTCTTCCAAGAATTCTTATGTTTTATTTAAAATGTCTGCATAAACACTCAGTGGCATCTTGTGCTTGCCGCTCTGGCGGGACAGCTTACACGAAGCTGCAAACGACGCGTGAAAAAAAAAATTAGAGTATGGCCTCCGAGACGAGCACACGCACAGAAGTGGTCTCGGAGGCCGTGTAATTTTTCTAATCGCTAGAAAATGGCCTTTGAGACCACCGTTTCTGTGGTCCCCATCTCTGAGGCTGCGAAGGTTCCCTACGCCCGTTTGGAGCGCTGCCAACCCAAATCCGCCGCTGGGGCCTATGGGAGTGTCCTCTCTTATAGTTCGGTGGCGTTCCTTGACGAAGACCTGGCAACCCTGATTTTGTCATCCGGGGATCTAGGCAGAGAACTTCAGCGACAAGCCTACGAACTTCTTGGACTAATTTGTGAGTATAAGCTGCTCTTCCGTACGAGTGCTTTCTTGTTCACACCTGTCACGTGCATCTTAATCAACTGGTCAATGTGTGCGAGTATTCGGCTAGTTAGTAGGGCGAGCAGTTGCGGCTAGGCCATCAGTCACGTACGTGCGACACGAGTGATCGATCATTGTTATTTCGAATGGAGGGTACAGAGTAGAGCTGTATATTTAGGGGTTTCATGTGCAACGTGCGTAAGCGTACCGTAACATGACAGGAGCCTATGCCGCCTGCCTACGACTCGGGCATCCTTTAGAAAGTGCCACAAAATTAGCGAGCCTTTCGCGCGAGAAATGTCGGTGTCGCAATTTCAATAGTGGGTTCAAGAATGCCGCGTGGATTTGAGTATATGTCCTGAAAAAAAATAAAATAGACGTAAAGCGCTTCTATGGTGTTCACTGTGGCCAAACGGTACATTTAGTCCCGCGCGATGGGTGCCAGATACTGATGTATCATCGCACCACCACGCTTTGAGCTCCTGTTTTTCAAACTTTACCTGATGATGAGTTCATGGGCTGGCAGGGTTCACATATGGGCACAGCGTAAGCCCTACAATTCCCGTGCTTTTCGACCAAGTTTAGGAACCGTTTTCTGAGCAACTAAAAAATGTACAGTTTTGCTAACGTTAGATGATTAATCGAAATCTAAAAGTACTTTTTTTCCTAAAAATGTTCGTCAGCCAGAAAAATACTTTCTCAGAATGGAGCGATTATGCACAATATTCGTCAAGGGATAAAATTCCCAAATAGCAAACAACAAAGCGATATTTTTATAAATTTTGCCCTGCCCTCTGGTTTTAAGGTGGTAATGTAGTTGAACCCGAGCACGCAAGAACGAGGGTTCACGTGTTTTTTTTTGTTTTTTTTGCACTGTTCTTTGCTCACAAAACCGATTATTTGTACATGTATGCGTCTTCCCCTTCAATAAGTCTGCACTCGTTCTTGTATCACCATCGAAGTGAGTAGTAGCGTGAGCCACGTAGTACAATGTGCATGCCCGTCACCAAGGCTAATTTATGTGCGGGATTGATTTCTGTGAACTTGTGTATAGCTTGGAAGGTATTTTACATGAATTTTGAAGCTTGCATATGCGATCAAGCGCTGTATGCCGCACCTCGCGGTATTTACACTCTCAAAAGTGACCCCACTGTGACCCCCCCCTACTTCCCTCACGTCACCACACTGTAGTCGATACAACAAGTTGTGACGACGTCATAGCTGCCATTTTTCTTTTGGCCACCTTTGCCCTAGCAGACCGCTAGTCGGCGGCTGCTCACGAGTCCATGGCCGCAATGCTTGCGTTCAAAGTTTTGTGTTTGGCGACACTGCTGTCACATTTCCTGTTCGAAAGGACTTCTTGATGCACACCATGTGGAAGTGCGTCGCAGTTCTGTGTGCTGACGGGGTCGACCGTTGCACTCGCTAGGTGGTGTTGTACTTGGCGGGTTGTCATTTTCGGAGCTCTCTCGAGTCAAAACTCAGACTGGTCGGTATTGAGGAGCCTATAATTAATTATCTCTCACACGATGCAGCAAACGATGTGCATTTTCATGACTAACAGGCCCCCTAAGAACACATTGCAGCAAAAAAAACACGAGGCCAAAGTTTTTGTGTCAGTACCCCTTTGAATCCCCCCGCCTGAATGGGCCATCTGACGTCGCAGTTACCTTGCCCAACGTATCCCGCCTTCACATCATGGCCGCCAACACTATACTCTGTTTCAGAAGTTCCTTTCAGCACTGTGGAGGCTACAGGGCCCATTAGCCAATAGGAATGGTGATTAGCCCCTCCACATGTATTCATTCGCGCCGCGTCGTCTGCTAGCATCACCCTGCCGTCTGCGCGCACACGTTCAGAGAACAGACGGCAGCGCCGAAAAAAAATGAACATGGCTGCACGCATCTAGGCTGCTGCTCTCCGCCGCGAGTTTATCACGTCGTTGTCGTGCGCTCTGTGGCCCGTAAGTTCCAAACAGACGCTTGTGTTTGCTTTAGATTTATGTCTTGGAGCTTCCACAGCAATGTATTCGTGACTACACTGCGCTATTTTCATGAACCGTGATCAAATTCTCTGAAGCAAGGTATGGGAGCGGGCTAGTTGGTATTCCATAATGATACACTTAAGCGCAAGAAAAACACTAGACAGTAAACGACGAGGACAAGCGCTACTTCCAACTGAGCTTTATTGCTGAAACACATAAATATATACACCCGAACACACGTGATCGCCCTTAAATCTGTCAAAGGCAGAGGCAAAAAAAAACAAACAACAAAACCGAGAAACGCCACACACTAAGGTGAAATGCCACGTGCCGGAGAATTTAAGTAATCTAATTCTTTTTTTGTTAGTGCGATTGATGGCTTGCTTACGCAGCTTCCACTGGCTATCTCCGCAGCTTCAATGATGATTCTTGTGCTATCGTGAGCGTGAGTGGCCAGCACTGTTGCCTTGTCGAAAAATGGAACGCATTTGCACTGAGAGCAGTGAGCCGCCAGAAAGCCATCATTCCCTTTCTTCACTGCCTGATTATGTTCCAGCAGCCGCACATTCAGGCATCGGCCCGTTTGCCCGACGTAACATTGACCACAGGACAATGGAATGCGGTAGACGACGCCCCTAGCACACTCAACAAAAGCTTTCCGGTGCTTAATTTTACAACAGTTCGAGGGGCGTTCCACCGGACTAGTTCTGGAACAAAGCTGAGACAATTTACTGGGGGCCGAAAAAAGCACTGACACGCCGGCTCTTTGACCAATCTTTTTGCGATTGTGGGAGATGCCGTGCAGATATGGAATCACTGCCACCTTCTTACGTGACATTGCCCGAGAATCAGTGCTCGTGGCATCAGTCCGCGAACCCTTGCGCAGGTTCTCTGAAACCGATATGAGCAAGTGGCGAGGGTAACCAGCTGCCTTCAGACGAGCTATCTGTCTGCTGAAGCTTTCATGTATAGAATGGTGACAAGACTTATTCAATGCGTTATGCAAACATGCACGAATAATGCCACGCTTGACCAGCTTGCTGTGGGCGGAGGCAAAAGGCAACAATGGTTTTTTCGCGCGAGGCTCATACTTCCAGCACAAATGTTCACTTGAGAAGGAAAGACTCAGGTCAAGGAACCTTAGGCATCCATTCTCCGGGATCTCGTGTGTCAGAATAAGCGGCTTTAAGCAAATTTTGAATAAATCCAAGGCCTGCTGAAGGGAACATTGGAAGGCAGAATCATCACAATGAAACAGAATTAGATAATCATCCACAAAACGAAAGCATTTGCTGATGCCAGTTCCCTGCAAACGATCGAAAACCTTTCTGTCCAAGTGCGCCAGAAACAAGTCACTCAGCACTGGAGCAATACATGAGCCTATACACACGCCTCTTTTCTGAAGGAAGACACGTCCATTCCATTCGGCATGGGTGAAAGTGAGGTAAAGTCTAAGCAAATCTAGAAAACCGGAAACTGGAACACAACAATCGTTCTGGAAAGCCACCGCACCAAACTCGCAAATAGCTTCTTCTACGACATCACACAGAGCTTCATGAGGAATGGAATAATATAAATCTTTTATATCAATAGATACGCCCTTATACGGAACGCCCGTATGTTCACTGAGGTACTGAATAATCTGCGAGGAATTGTGAACCAAAAAAAGGGTCATTAACACACAGCAGCTTTAAGCAACTTTGGAGCCACGACGCGATACACTTTTGCCACGTGGAATTTCCGGAAATAATTACACGAAAAGGCATTCCTATCTTGAGAGTCTTAGCGGAGAAAAACATGTCCAGGGCCATTTTTTCTTTCTTGTCAACTGACTGGCAAAGTGAACTGAGGCTGAGCTTTGTCAATAAGTCTTTGGCTCTGTGCTTAGCATCCTTGAGCTTGACGGCGGGGCAGAAGTCAAACACGGAATCAATGGCAGATTGCGCTTTTCCCAAGAACGTCCCATGACGTACGACACAGAACCCACCTTCTTTGTCGGAGTTCAAAACACAAAGGCCATTCCTGTTGAGGTAGGAAGCCACTCGACCTACGGGAACAGTCCTTTCTCGATGGGGATGTCGGCGAAGCACATCGACACCCTCAGAGATGCAGCGATCACCTTCACTTTCCTGAGCACGCTTGGAGACGTCATGCACTAACGAGAGCAGTTCAGCCGGTGACCTCCTTTTTTCCCCAGCGAACTTGGGACCTAGCCAGATAGTTCTCTTGACGTCGTCTGGCAGGTTTACACCTTCTTCAGTGTGGACTTGTCCCGCAGTCTGCTGCTCGGATGTGCGATCGTGACTTCGAAGAAGGAAGAGATCGTGGCTCCATCTGGTTTCCACTGCGTGGTCAACCAGAGCGGCAAAGTGACGCCGTTTTTTCCGTTTTGCAGAATGGTTCCCAGGACCACTATCAATTTAAGCACCGGAAAGCATTTGTTGAGTGTGCTAGGGGCGTCGTCTACCGCATTCCATTGTCCTGTGGTCAATGTTACGTCGGACAAACGGGCCGATGCCTAAATGTGCGGCTGCTGGAACATAATCAGGCAGTGAAGAAAGGGAATGATGGCTTTCTGGCGGCTCACTGCTCTCAGTGCAAATGCGTTCCATTTTTCGACAAGGCAACAGTGCTGGCCGCTCACGCTAACGATAGCACAAGAATTATCATTGAAGCTGCGGAGATAGCCAGTGGAAGCTGCGTAAGCAAGCCATCAATCGCACTAACAAAAAAAGAATTAGATTACTTAAATTCTCCGGCACGTGGCATTTCACCTTAGTGTGTGGCGTTTCTCGGTTTTGTTGTTTGTTTTTTTTTTTTGCCTCTGCCTTTGACAGATTTAAGGGCGATCACGTGTGTTCGGGTGTATATATTTATGTATTTCAGCAATAAAGCTCAGTTGGAAGTAGCGCTTGTCCTCGTCGTTTACTGTCTAGTGTTTTTCTTGCGCTTAAGTGTATCATTATGGAATACCAACTAGCCCGCTCCCATAACTTGCTTCAGTATATTGCTAGTTCATCGGGCACTGTTAATTGTGTTAACCTTCACCCTCTATTACTGGTCACCTTGATCTCACTATCAATCTGTCGCGCACGCGCCTTTGCATATTGCATTTGAGTCGGCCAGCTGCCCACAGATGTTCAGGCGGCTTTCGGAGGCTTCGCCCAGTCAGTAGGACATGGAAAACGTGTGTGCAAAATCTTACGCTCAGAAGCGTTGCGGCAAGCAAGACTGTACCGGGAATGCCTTCAAGTCCAAATAGATAGTGGTCCTTGGGAACCATTCTGCGAAACGGAAAAAACGGCGTCACTTTGCCGCTCTGGTTGACGACGCAGTGGAAACCAGATGGAGCCACGATCTCTTCCTTCTTCGAAGTCCCGATCGCACATCCGAGCAGCAGACTGC
This sequence comes from Rhipicephalus appendiculatus, assembly GCA_030522465.1. Lineage (NCBI taxonomy): Eukaryota > Metazoa > Arthropoda > Arachnida > Ixodida > Ixodidae > Rhipicephalus > Rhipicephalus appendiculatus. The sequence goes on from JALIZH010011121.1 coordinate 23,258, forward strand.
GGGACAAGTCCACACTGAAGAAGGTGTAAACCTGCCAGACGACGTCAAGAGAACTATCTCGCTAGGTCCCAAGTTCGCTGGGGAAAAAAGGAGGTCACCGGCTGAACTGCTCTCGTTAGTGCATGACGTCTCCAAGCGTGCTCAGGAAAGTGAAGGTGATCGCTGCATCTCTGAGGGTGTCGATGTGCTTCGCCGACATGCCCATCGAGAAAGGACTGTTCCCGTAGGTCGAGTGGCTGCCTACCTCAACAGGAATGGCCTTTGTGTTTTGAACTCCGACAAAGAAGGTGGGTTCTGTGTCGTTCTTGGGAAAAGCGCAATCTGCCATTGATTCCGTGTTTTATTTCTGCCCCGCCGTCAAGCTCAAAGATGCTAAGCACAGAGCCAAAGACTTATTGACAAAGCTCAGCCTCAGTTCACTTTGCCAGTCAGTTGACAAGAAAGAAAAAAATGGCCCTGGACATGTTTTTCTCCGCTAAGACTCACAAGATAGGAATGCCTTTTCGTGTAATTATTTCCGGAAATTCCACGTGGCAAAAGTGTATCGCGTCGTGGCTCCAAAGTTACTTAAAGCTGCAAAAATTTCCAGTTTGACCTTGCCGCAACTGTGAGGCAAATTGTCCGCGAAGAACTCGAACGGCACAACAAATCAGTGAACACCGAACAGGTTGGTTGCGCTTTTAATGCCTTTAACCAACCTCACGAACCTGCAACGACTGTCTCGTCACTGTCGGCCATGTCAGGCGTTGCAGAATGCCGAGTCGATCAGCTGCAACAGCACCGACGTACCTTTCCCGATGACATGAAGCGCGACCAACGCACCCGCAGGGATACGACTATGAATCGGCACTCAGAAGACCGTGTTAGCCTACAACTTCGGTCGCCTGTCGCCTGTCTGCTACAGCTGTGGTGCGATAGGACACATCTCTCGTTTTTGTCGCCGGCGCCGCCAGACTAGATACGGCCCACCATCGCCTTGGCCTAACTTTGAAGATTGCATTCACGATGACCATTGGCCGACGGGACCTTGTGCATCAAGCACCACAGGCTCGCCACCCATGAATTCTTTCCGTCATTACAGCAGGAAGGGTGACTCGCCAGCATCAGACCGCAGCCTGACGCCACCAACCAGTCGCTACCGCCGTTCACCGTCACCGTCGCCGCGGCGACGTTCTACGCCACCACCACCGTCGGGAAACTAGCCGGTCCGGCCGATGGAGGTAATGTCGCCGGCCAGTCTCCGTCTCTGCGAACTACTCTTCCTGTTATGATGGTGAAGAACAAAGTGTTTGTGTTCAGCGACAGTGTACCTGCAACTGCGTTAGTGGATACTGGTGCTCCAGTGTCCGTCATGAGTGAGACATTTAAAGAAAGGCTCGGTCGAAAAGTTATGTTCCCGTGGAGTGGCGGTGTGCCATTTCGTGGTGTCAGTGGAGAGTGCCTTGCACCCCTTGGCATTTGTATTGCCAGTGTTTCACCCGGGGAGAAAGTTCTTAAAACAGAATTTCTCGTACTACCGCGGCCCACTTATGATGTGATTCTCGTGATTGATTTCCTTCAGGATTGTGGTGCGTCCGTTAACTACGGCACCGGTGAAATTACACTGAATGACGCACTTCTCTCCACTCTTGCCGATACATCTTTGCCAGAGAAAAACTATTTTGTTGCATCGAACGATTTGCTTCTCCAGCCATGGTCGCTCTCGCGTGTTCCTGTGAATATCGCCGCTGCCGACCTTTTATCATTTGACGCGCAAGTCCACCCTTTTGCATCGTGTCGTGCGAAGAAAGATGTACTGGTGCCACGCTCGCTCGTGACAGTACTGAATGGTGCCTCACATTTGTGGGCTTTCAATTGTTCTTCTGTCCCTGCCATTATTCCACGCGCCATGAAGCTTGCTGAATTCGACGAAATCACTTAGAGTTCAATCACTGTTTTAAGTGATGAAGAGACGTCGCATATTAGTGGTCCCAACCAAAGCCCTTCTGAAGAGCAGATAATGTGGATGATCAACAAGTCACTGCCCTCACATGAACGCCACGCCCTCGCACAAGTTCTGCGCACACATCTTTCGGTGTTCGATTTTGCACAAGGTGACCAGCAGGCTTCACTACCGCGTTCTCGGGCTCGTCACAGAATTAACACCGGATCTCCACAGCCCGTTCGGCAAAAGCCTTATCGCGTGTCATCGACAGAGAGGGCAATCATAGCTGAACAGATGACAGACATGTTACGGAAAGGTGTTGTTCAAGAGTCCTCCAGTCCACGGGTAGCGCCAGTGATCTTAGTGAGGAAGAAGGATGGATCGTGGCGGTTCTGTGTCGACTACAGGAAAGTTAATGCGGTCACCAAAAAGGACGTGTACCCGCTTCCTAGAATTCATGATGTCATCGATTGTCTTCATTCGGCTGCCTATATTTCATTTCTGGATTTGCGATCAGGGTATTGCAGATACCTATGCACCCAGACGACAAGGAGAAAACGGCCTTTGTGACGCCAGACGGCCTTTATGAATTTCATGCTATGCCGTTCGGCCTTTGTAATGTGCCAACGACATTCGAATGATTTATGGACACTATACTTCGTGGCCTAAAATGGGAAATTTGTTAGTGCTATCTAGATGATGTGGTGATTTTTGGCAGCACATTACGTGAGCACAACAGACGTCTCAGCCTTGTTCTGGATTGTGTCCAAAAGGCCGGCTTGATCCTAAACTCTAAGAAATGTCATTTCGGTGAAACGGAGACGTTAGTACTTGGGCATCTGGTCGACAAAAGCGGGGTGAGGCCAGATCCACGAAAAAATTGAGGCCGTCAGTTCCTTAGAACCACCGAAATCAGTGCGGGAGCTGAGGAGCTCCTTAGGCCTATGTTCGTACTTTCGTCACTTCGTTCCAAGGTTCGCCGACGTGGTGCACACCCTAACGTGTCTTCTCCAAAAAGACTTTCCTTTCAAGTTTACTTCGGCTTGCGACGACGCTTTCCGCCACGTGAAGTTCCTATTAACGCCAGGTCCAATATTGCGTCACTTTGATGCGTCCTCGCCAAAAAAAGTGCACGCTGATGCTAGTGGCATCGGCATCGGTGCCGTACTAGTGCAGCGTCATAAAGGAGCCGAACACGTAATGGCTTATGCTAGTCGCTGTTTCAGTAAGGCTGAGTGCAACTATACTGAGACGGAACGAGAATGCTTGGCAGCTGTTTTCGCGGTTCACAGATTTCGGCCTTACATCACGCCCGTTCACTATTGTTACCGACCACCACGCTTTATGCTGGCTGGTGAATCTCCGTGACTCGAGTGGACGACTGGCACGCTGGGTTCTTCGACTACAGGAGTACGACTTCTTGATCTCGTACAAGTCTGGCCGCCGCCACGCAGATGTAGACTGTCTCTCCCGCCTGCCTCTGACAACGACGGAGTGTGACGAAGACAGTTTTGATGACTGTTTTGCCTCCATTTCTTCGACATTCCCATATTCGAGGAATTTCAAGGCAGAGCAAGGAAATGATATCAGTCTGGAACCACTATTTGTCGCTGCATCGCGCCCTGGAGCCACCGGTCGCTTTTGCGTCCATGACGGCCTGCTCGACAAGACCAATTATTCGCCTAAAGGGGCACGCTTCCTTCTGGTCGTGCCACAGAGTCTGCGATTGGACATACTGAGAGCCATGCACGATGGTGTGACTGCTGGTCATCTGGGGTTCGTCAGAACATTGAACCGGATTCAAGAGCGCTTTCACTGGCTCAGAATGCGAGATACAGTCAAGCACTATGTCGCAAGTTGCGAACAGTGTCAACGCTACAAGCGCCCTTCGACTTCTCCACCGGGTCTTCTCCAACCACTGACACCGCCACGTCTACAATTTGAACAAGTAGGAATCGATCTTTTGGGCCCATTTCCACGATCATCTTAACAACAATCGATGGGCGATAGTATGTGTGGACCACCTCACCCGCTACGCCGAAACGGCGACCATACCATCATCAACAGCTGCATGCGTTGGAATGTTTTTGCTTCGAAATATTGTTCTTCGGCATGGTCCTCCCCTTGTGATTATTAGTGATCGTGGTCGTCAGTTCGTTGCGGACGCTGTAGAAGAACTGGTTCGGCTGTGCAACTCGCAGTTCCGCCATTCGACACTTTATCACCCTCAAACAGATGGACTTGTGGAGCGTATGAACTGAACTCTAACTAACATGCTGGCCATGTACGTATCTTCCGACCACAAAGACTGGGATGATCTTCTACCCTTCATCACTTAAGTTTACAATACTGCAAAGCATGAGACGACTGATTACAGTCCGTTTTATCTCATTTACGCACGTCCACCGCTAAGGTACATGGACATGATACTACCGTTCGACTATCACAGCGATTGCTCTGTCGCCAAGACGCTGTGTGTTGCCGAAGAAGCCCGGAGAATTGCTCGTCTTCGTACTGTGGCATCGCAGCATCGATCAAAAGAACGCTATGACAGCCGACATCAGTCTGTATCGTACAGCAAAGGAGACTGTGTGGCAGTGGACCCCGCAGCGTAAGCGTGGCTTATGCGAAAAGTTGTTACCCCAGTACGTGGGCCCCTTCGTCATTGTTGACCGCTTGAGCCATTTGACATACGTGGTCGCACGCTTGACGTCGGCTGGTCGTCGGTCAAGCCGGACCCAGTTGGTACATGGTGCCCATCTGAAGCGGTTTTACCCGGCACATTCTCAGTAATTCGTACTCGCCCAGTGGGCTTCGTCTGGGAACCGGGGATTGCAATGGGTATCAGCCGAGGAAGAAGAAGAGGTAGAAGACTTGAGCTGGTGTAGTCTACCGGACACAGCCATTACCCGACCGTCAACTTCGTACTGTAAATAAAGATACTTCAGCCTTAACCGGTAACAATATATTGTAAGGGAAGAGAAACCGAGACAACGCCCGTACGTTGGGCCGGCTGTTCTATTTCTCTGTTCGTTGTTCTCTTCCTCACGCCAGGCGATCTCGCGCCCGTGTCCAGCGCCGCTTTGCTTTCCTTAAACTTGGCCAAGCTGCCAAATTACATAGCGAGCTCCAGGAATGCTTTCGGGCGGACGGCATTGGTTGTGCCGCATTGTTAGACGCAGGTACACAGACCCCGGACACAGAAGCGCTATTGCTATCGGGAACGTCTCTGGCAGGGGGGTTCTGGCTGTTCCTGGGTGGTCTCTCATGTCAACGCCAAGAACTGTCTTGCTGATGTGTCGAAGTCTCAGGTGGCCGACATTGACTACCTCATTGCGACCGCACGTCACGGCCACGCTGCGACTCAACATGCTCTGCAGAAGGCGCAGATAGCGAGTACCAGGGAATATTCGGCGCAGGAAGGTGCCTCCGAGGATCGTCCCTTCGCACTCCTGAAGATGGTGTCTGAGGTCTTTTGCACCGTAGTGTAGGCAGCCGCGAAATATATATATATATATATATATATATATATATATATATATATATATATATATATATATATATATATCTTGTAAGACAACGTTGAGGGCGACGCAAGACCCTTCTTTTAATTCCCCCGAGACTGAGCCCCACAACCAGGACAGAGGGGTGATGATGAGTATGTACAGATGAGTAAATGAAGCGCATGAATTATTGCTCACACTAATTTCCCCGCCCGCCTGGGAGCGGCCGCCCGGCCGCGTCTCAGATGGAAACGGGACGTCGAACGAATGGCTTCAAACGCGAAACATGAACAATCTCAGAACCATGACAGCGACGGTCAGAAGAAAGCTCGGCGGGAGTGACACCATAGTTCACAGCGGACGTTTTTCACTGACTATATAGGGGCCAATAAACCGTGACTGCAATTTGTCGCACAGTCCTGGAGTACGAGAGGGCGTCCAAAGCAGCACTTCATCCCCAGGACTGAAGGAAACATCGCGATGAGAGCTGTCGTAGCGTTGTTTTCGATCTTGCTGACTAGCTTCTGTATTGAGGCGAGCAGGTTGCCGACATTGGTCAACTCTTGAGACGAACTGGTCAGATATGGTCGCTGAGGCGTCAGTGGGAATATCCAGGAAAGAGACGTCGATGGTGAATGTTGGTGAACGGCCGTACACTAGATAGAAAGGAGAGTAGCCAGTAATGCGTTGGACAGCGGTGTTGTGGGCAAACGTCACAAAAGGCAAAATTGTATCGCAGTTGTCATGGTTTGGTCCGATATACTTGGATAACATCTCTGTGAGTGTGCGGTGAAACCTCTCTGTCAACCCATTCGTTTGAGGGTGGTACGCTGACGTCGTCTTGTGCACTGGGCCACAAGTCCTCAGGAGGTCTTGAATGATGCTGGAGAAAGTAGATAGGTGGGCGAGTTGGAACTGATTCATATTGGAAACTTTTCAGCGCGAACGGGACGGAGCACAAAGGAGAGGTCACTACACAACACAAGCGCTGATATTTAGGCCAGTCCGGGAAATGCATTAATGAAAGACTCCGCAAGCACAATAGCACCTTGAAGGGAACGCCGACGTCACACCTTTCGACGCATTGTAGGGCGTGTGGCTGCAAACCGTTCTTTGACAACACTGTCATCCTGCGCAAACATAGTGATAGAAGGGCACGGGAACTCGCGGAAGCGTACTTCATAAAAGATGCGGGAGACGATTGCATATCTGAGCCGTCCGTTTGCTTTTTAGATTGTGAGCTACGTAAGCTCAATGAGTTCTTTCATAACAGTTAACTTTCGCGCATGCGTTGTTGGTTTTCAAGGTGGTTGTTTTTCTTTCAATAAAACTTCAGTTGTTAGACGGCGCTTGTGTTGTGTAGTGTCCTCTCCTTTGTGCTCCGTCCCGTTCGCGCTGAAAAGTTTTCAATAAGGATGCTCGAGAGGAAAGTTTTGCCGCGATCACTCAACAGGAAGCGAGGTGCCCCATGCCGTAATACAATGGCTTTAAGAAAGAAATCGGCGATGTCTGAGGCAGAACTGGTACGCAGAGGAGCCGTCTCTGCGTACCGTGTCAGGTGATCGACGGCTGTCACTATCCATCGATGACCTGTTGGCGTGATGGGGAGAGGTCCAACTAGACCTATCCCAACGATGGCGAAAGGTTTCTCGGGACACGGGATGGGTTGCAATAGGCCAGCAGGACACGAAGTTGGTAGCTTCCGCCGTTGACACACGGGACAAGATGCAACGTACTTGGCCACAAATGTAGAGAGGCCAGGCCAGAAGAAACGTTGCCTGACGCGGCTATGAGTTTTGTCGAATCCCAAGTGGCCTGCACATGGGTCATCGTGAAAGGCTTCGAGGACTTGTGGATGTAACGAACGCGGAAGAACTGGAACCCAGCGGTGTCCATCAGTAGTGTAGACGTAACGATATAGCACATTGTTCTCGATCTTAAATTGCCGTAGCTGTCGTCGCGATCTGGTATTAGGAGGGGGCGATCTGCCACTTAGGCGTTCGATAATGCGGTTGCAGTATGCATCATTACGCTGGCTCGCCGCAAACTGAGCGTAGTGATTCGAAGCCTGCGTGTCAGCAACCGCTAGTTGGGATAATGTATGAGGTGACGCAGTGTCGGAATCACGTGACGAGGATTGAAGAAACGGTCTCGACGATGCTAGTGGCAGAGGGCAGCGAGAGAGAGCGTCCGCATGTTGGTGTTTCTTGCCAGATTTGTAGACGACGTCAAAATTGTACCCTTGCAGACGGAGTACCCAAAGACCCAGACGACCAGACAAGTTTTTCAGTGAAGATAGCCAGCCATAGGGCGCGATGATCCGTAATGACTGTGAAGTGGCGTCCGTAAAGATATGGTCGAAATTTTTGTATGGCCCAAACGACAGCAAGACATTCTTGTTCAGTTATGAAGTAGTTCTGTTCGGCAGCAGTTAGAGCACGACTGGCATAGGCCACAACTCTCTCTCGTGAAGTGGCATCCCACTGCAAAAGAACTGCACCGATCCCATGACCGCTAGCGTCGATGTGTAAACAAGTACGTGCGTTCTCGTCGAAATGACACAGGACGGGGTCGGATGTTAAGGCATGCTTGAGGGCTTGAAAAGCACGCTCGCAGTCTTTGGTCCATGTGAAGGCAGATCCTGACGTGAGCAGCTTGTGCAGCGGCGAGGCGATTGTAGCAAAGTGTCTGATGAAGCGGCGAAAGTAGGACGCCAGGCCCAGGAAACTTCGCAGGTGGTTTTGAGTTTCTGGGCGAGGGAAGCTCATCACGGCAGCAATCTTCTCAGGATCTGGGCGAACGCCGTCTTTCCTGAGAAGGTGACCCAACACCTTGATGTTTTTCTTGGCGAAATGACATTTTTTTTCGTGTTTAGCTGAAGTCCAGCGTTGGAAATACACGTCAAAACTTCGTCCAAACGCTCAAGATGCTGACAAAAAGTGGTCGAGAAAATGACGATGTCGTCTAGGTAGCAGAGACAAGTCTTCCACTTTCGGCCACGAAGAACTGTGTCTATAATGCGTTCAAACGTGGCAGGAGCGTTACATAGGCCGAACGGCATGCCGTTAAATTCATACAGGCCGTCTGGTGCTGAAAAAGCCGTTTTATCTTTGTCGGCCTAATGCATAGGCATTTGCCAATACCCAGATCGGAGGTGGAGGCTGGAGAAAAATTCAGCGCCCTGGAGAGATTCAAGTGCGTCGTCTTTGCGTGGCATAGGATACACGTCTTTGCGCGTGATCTTGTTAACCCTTTGTTGCATGTTGTCCACTACAGTGGACAAATTTTTGGAATTTTTGGAGCAGCTCTGGTGCCTCTTGGACGCGCATGAGCATATGGATCACTAAAGTGGACCAAAAGAGTTTTCATTCGCCGCATTAGATGGCGCCACGGTCCCGCGCTTTTTCCTGAACTCTTGTTCAAGATGGCAGACTCCTACTTTGGCGGATAAGTCAAGTTCTTCGTCACGTTTTTTTTTTATGACACAGATGAAATCGCGATTTGGTACGTTTATTGAATGCATGCCATAGAAGAAGCATTCGTAGACAAGAGCTGTAAATATTGTGGCTTAGCGAATTGATGATAATTTTTAGAACAAGTTTTGAAATATGTCCACTGTAGTGGACACCATGCATGGCGGGGACGCAGCTGTGGTGCGTCGGAGACTCGCATATGCATATTGGTAACTATATTTGATTGACTGCTACTGAACTGACTGAACTGAACTGAACTGACTGACTGACTGAACTGAACTGAACTGACTGACTGACTGACTGACTGACTGACTGACTGACTGACTGACTGACTGACTGACTGAACGGACTGACTGACTGACTGACTGACTGACTGACTGACTGACTGACTGACTGACTGACTGACTGACTGACTGAACTGACTGACTGACTGACTGACTGAACTGACTGACTGACTGAACTGACTGACTGACTGACTGACTGACTGACTGAACTGACTGACTGACTGACTGACTGACTGACTGACTGACTGAACTGACTGACTGACTGACTGAACTGACTGACTGACTGACTGACTGAACTGAACTGACTGACTGACTGACTGACTGACTGACTGGACTTACAGATATTGCGCTTGTCGGTGTCGGTGTAGTCGGAAAATGCAAAGCATTGACCAAGTACTCAGGATGTTATGTTCAAAAAAGCTGTTTATTGTTCAAGCTGGCGCTTGCCGACGTATGTTTCTTCGAGTACAAAAGTATCAAAAAGGAGCACCAGGGCCATCGGGTGGATTTTCTTGTCGTATTTCTTCAGTGGAGGACACGCTCGCCACTTGTAGCGCCACATGCGGTGGTTGAAGGCCTCGTCATCTGGAAACACCTCGTTGTTTGAGAGCACAATGACGGGCGTCCTGGAAATGGTCTGGTCAGCAGAATACTTGACCGCCACCGAGTCTACGTCACCACCAAAAATTTTTTTTTGACAGTATCAAAAGCAGACGACTCACAGTTTGGCTCGTTCCATACCAGGATGCGACGGCCCACGGTGTCCTGTAGTGGAAAGCTAGTGTAGCGGTTAAAGTTACGAATGGTACCGCGGTTAATGTAAAAGGAAAGAATAGGATAAAAAAAAGTTTTTTCCTGCACTAGGAGGGGACACAATCTCCATGCAGTTTTTCTTGGGGAACCGCCTTCTCGACCAGGCTATACAAGTTGTTTACAAAGGCCGACACTTCCTCGTGGATGCCGTGAAACTGAAAGTATAGCAGTTCCATCAATGCATCAAATGACGCGGGCACATCCATGTAAAAGGTAGCGAGGTCACCGTTTGGGGCATCAAAGAGTGGCTGCGTGTTTTTGTACATTTCAATAAAGTCCAGGGTTGAGTACGAACACATTTCATCGTTAAACACCTGGATGGCTCGTTGGAAGGCGCTTGTCGTCCAGGCGAACAAACCGAAACACCGGGTCTGCCAGCCACTTGGGGGGTGCGCACAATGTTGGTCAACGGCGATACGGGGTTTTCGCGTAGCCACTCGTAGATGGATTCTTCCGACGCTCCTTTTGAACGTTTTCGGCACTTTGCACCCGTTCTTGCGCATACTTAGTCAGTGTCTCCACCGCTCGTCTGACCTCCATGGGCGTCGTCACATGCAACTGAATGCGGAAGTTTCGGGTGCAGTATTTCCAAAACTCGGCCGGGCTCGTGTCCTGAACCTTCGAGTTGTCCCAAAACTTCATCTCTAACGTCGCGACCCCAATCATTTCCTCCCACTTTAATGTATTCCAATAATCGGGGCTCACTATGGAAATACTTGACGAGATGGTAGAGGTCCCATGCACTGGCGTTTGTAGACCAAATTGACGAGCGATTTGGTCGTCGGACGAAGCCAGCGAAGATAACACATCGGCATGTGCCGTTGCTCCAGCTGCAGTCGTGTAAGACGTGGACGTGTGGGAGTGTAGTTCCTCGAGTGTGGAGTGTGACGGCAGCGATTCCGTACTGGGTGGGGCCTTGCTCAAATCCTCTGACAATGTCATTACAAATTGTCTGAGCTTCTCTGTCGTCTCTAGCGGGAAAGACGTCGTGCACAAGCTTTCTTCGTTTTGGAACTGACTGTAACTGCAGTGCCCAGCGTGGAGGGGGTTGTAAACTTTTTCCATCTCCTCCAGTCCCTGTTCCTGGTTCGGACACGTTTGGATTTGATACTTCTCCCACGCCTCGATCAGGTTCCGTAAGTGTTCTCGTGGCTCGAACCAATAAACTCTGTAGTTTGTCCCTGGGAATATAGATGGCGTCACCAAAAAATAACTCCAAATGGTAATATAGGGGTACCTCGTCTTCTGTATCTTGATCGCCATGCTGACGTTTACGTGATTCTGCCATGGTCTCTATTAAAGAGCAAGAAAAAAAAGCAGCACTTCAGTGTCTAGAATAATATATAAAGTGCAGAGTCTTACCGAAGGCGTCTTGAGTGTCCACTTGAGGTCCTCCTGAGCGGACAGCCTGTTGAAGACTGTGAGTTGCTAGCTGCTGGAGACTCCTTTATATACCCCTTGTGGCGGCCTTGGAAGCCTGTTATAATTATTGTAAAAAACCCAGCAGTAACTGGTTAGGATTGCGAGACAACTAGTTAGCATCCGCTCAGTAGAATTTTAATGACGTTGTTTCTTGCTATTGACGCGCTTCTTTTTTTAATACGTATTTTACTCGTATGTCGTTGTCGTTGTAGTTCCACTCAGAAAAAGTATATATATATATTTAAACATATCCTTCTTAGTCTTCGACGACAACGACAACGGCATGTTTTTTTTTGTATGTCGTTGTCGTTGTAGTTCCACTCAGAAAAAGTATATATATATATATATTTAAACATATCCTTCTTAGTCTTCGACGACTACGACAACGGCACAGTATTATTAAGTAAATAAGAAAATGGAACAAAATGTTTTTTTTTAAATTTCCTTTTATTGCGGAAAAAATGGCACTGAGCGTAGGCTTCTTGTAACAGCTTCTTTCGATGCATTCAATTGCTCTTGTGCAATTTTTTGCAGCTCTGCCTTGTGTTCGGTAACCTCGGACTCCGTGCGAGCAAGGTTGACTGGACGTCCGTGACGTGTGAGGCTGTTGTAACTTGCTTTGATGTTCTCGTTGGAGTGACGCAAGTACGGCCCCACGTTCGATGGCAGAGTAACGCTGTCGGCAACTATGGTGTCTACGTCAGAATGAACCACCAATTCTGTGTAGATTTGAAAAAAGGCGGCAATATCTTGGAAAGTTTCTGTACTGCCGGGGTCGTCCTTGTTCGACTTGCTGACCGCCAACACCCCAAAACACAAACTCGGTTGAATAGTGGAGTGCGTCATTGGTTTTAGACCTCGGGTGAAGTAAGTATTTTCATTCGCCGTGCTAGATCGCGCCACTGTCCCGCGCTTTTTCCTGCACTTTTGTTCAAGTTGCCATACTCCTACTTTGGCGGGTAATTCAAGTTCTTCACTTTCTTTGTTTCTTATAAAGCAGATGAAATCGTGATTTGGTATGTTTTATTGAATGCACGCGATAGAAGAAGCACTCGTAGTCATGAGCATATTGTAGTCATATTGCAGCTTAGAGAAGTCAAGATAATTTTTCAAAATAGTTGAACCCCCCTCAGCCCCACCCCCCCAACCCCCCTTAGCCCCCCCTTCAAATGAAAAAAAAAATTCTTGTTACTCTTCTGGTGGTACTGGAGCTAATTTGTTGTGTTCATTTGTTCGAGCAAGACAGCTCGACGGCTGAAAAAAACTTTTGCAACTTTCACTAATTGAACCTCTTGTGCATGTTGTCCACTGTAGTGGACATTTTGTATCTTATTAAATAAAGGTTTGAGATCAACAAGATTTTTTTCTCTGCTTTATCTGAATGCAAAATAACAGAAAACCAAAAGTAAGGTATGTTTAGATGCGCAGGTTTTTGCCATGCAACAAAGGGTTAAGCGCTCGATAATCGACGCAGAATCGAACGGAACCGTCCTTCTTCCTGACCAACACTACAGGTGATGACCAGTAGCTGGACGATGGCCGGATGACGTCTCGCTTGAGCATGTCGGTGACGTCTTCGATGATTTGCCGCTCAGCGGAAAACACACGATAGGGCGGCGGCGCACAATTCAATTGCCTTCAGTTTCGATGCGATGCACTGCGACGGAAGTGCGACCCAGGATCTTGGAGCGGACATCAAATGAAGCACCGTGTTTTTGCAGTAAAGCTAAAAGTTCTTCCTTTTGTGCTTCCGTGAGATCACGATTTATTGCGGCCGTTAAAGCAGTCGTAGCATCATCGATGCTGGTCGCTAAAGATGGTGCTCGCACGTGGAGAGGCACCAGAGAAAGGGGCTCGATGTCTGTAAAGCAAGTCACACTGGTGCCCTGGGAGAGCGCAATAGGCGAAGAAGTAGGATTAACTGCTGTGACCAACGCTCTGCCATCGTGAAACCACACCAGGCTAGGAACGATGGTAAGGGCACCAGAGACGGAACGTCCGCACGGTGGAAGTAACACATCCGCATTAATGATGGTATCGGATGTCAGCGTTAAAATATGCTCATGACCTGGAGGAATGGAGTAATCGGCAGCCGTGACAAAGCGCAGGATGTGGGCATCGATATCAGAAGAAAGTGCAGTGTCTGTCATGTGAATGACTCTCTGTCGGCACGATATCACCGCTGAAGCTGAGGAGAGGAAGTCCCATCCCAAAATGAGCGCGTTAGTACAGGAGGCCAGAACGAGAAATTGTATGTGGTGCCGAATGCCCTCAATAAAAACTCGCACTGTGGACACACCGGAGGGCCGAACAAAAACTGCGTTAGCGCAGCGAAGAGGAGGACCAACATATGGCGTCTTAACTTTCCACAAGCGAGAACACAGGTCGACAGTAATAACAGAAAGCGATGCACCCGTGTCCATCAAGGCTTCAGTCCACACACCTTCAACACACACTGAAAGTACATTTGAGAGGGGCGTTCCGGAGGAGTTTGATGCAGTCCGTAAGATGCAGCTTTCCCTCCCGAAGCTGCACTGTTTAGTTTTCCGGGCGAAGATCAGATGCCGTGGTAGGTGGACGAAGGGGAGAAGAGGAACCCCCGCATAGGCGATAGAGAGCGACGACGCGGGGACCGAAACGTACCCGCTGCATCGAAGGTTCTGCGGAGATGGGGAGCGACGGGGATAAAGTTGGTATGAGTGGCGACGTTGCGGAGCAGGGGGCAAACTCATCCCTTTCAAAATCGTCATAGCCGTGCCTCTCGTCTTGTTGACGCTGTCGGCAGAACCTTGAGAAGTGGCCACGGATTCCGCAATAATAACAAACCGGTCGAGGCGGACGCCAGGTGTTGAAAGACTCAGTCGTTGGCCTTGGTGAGAGAGCATTGAGCGAAGCGGGCATTGTTGGCCTAGGCTGCGTTGACTGCTGGAAAGGTGAAGCGAGGGCAGCAAGCTGAGCGTAGGTGGGCGTTGGTGCGGTATGCGGGCTCGCTACTTGCGGGCACGTCATGGATGCCAGCTCTTCCCTCACAATGTTGCGGAGACTACCGCCAGGAGGTGTCGTACGGAGCTCAAGCGAGGATGACGCAGCTTGCAGTTGTAGTTCCTCGCGGATAATAGAACGTATTAACGTTCGTAGCTCGCTGTCGTTGGTTACCCGGAGGACAGGTACGTCAGGTTGCAAGCGGATGAGATGGAGATCATCGAGGCGCTGACACGTACTGATGATATCTGCGACTGTGGTCGAGTTCTTTGCTGCCAGAGCGTTGAACGCGACGGCGTCGATGCCTTTGAGCAAATGTCGAACGTGGTCATTTTCCGCCATCGAGCAGTCGACGCGGCGGCAAGGGGCGAGGACGTCTTCTATACGAAGTATATGACTCGCCGGAGTGCTGGACCCGCTCAGCAAGCTTCCGTTTGGCGATGTCTGAGCGGACAGAAGGGTTCGCGAAGATCTGACGGAGGAGCTGCTTAAAGGTGGTCCAGTCGGCGAAATCCCAGCTCATGGTTGAAAAACCAAGTCTTAGCAACCCCGCTGTTAGATAGAATAGTACGCGGGACAGTTTCGCAGATTTATCCCAGTGGTTGAGCAAACTCACGCGGTCGTACTGCTCCAACCATTCCTCAACATCTTCATCGCGAAGTCCAGCAAACACCGGGGGATCCTTTTGAGGGGGTGGTGACAGCCCATCTGCTCGTCGCGTGACATGTCCGAGGGCAGGTTGCAGAGACGGCGACCCTAACGTAGCTCCAGGGATGCTTTGTAGCGGTAGCTGATGAGGAACCGCTGCACGGAGAGGACTAGGGTTTCGGACAGCACTCTCCACCACTTGTAAGACAACGTTGAGGGCGACGCAAGACTCTTCTTTTTATTCCCCGAGACTGAGTCCCACAACCAGGACAGAGGGGTGATGATGAGTATCTACAGATGAGTAAATGAAGCGCATGAATTATTGCTCACAATATATATATATATATATATATATATATATATATATAGAGAGAGAGAGATAGATAGATAGATAGATAGATAGATAGATAGATAGATAGATAGATAGATAGATAGATAGATAACGCCTGTCGCCTATGTCACTCATGATTTTGAAGGTACAGGCTTTCAGCGCTCCTTGTACCGTATTATTTATGTACGGACGTTTTTTTTTTTTCTAAGAGTATCCTGCTACCTTTGTGTATACGTGAACGACTGTGCGTAGATTGCTGTTCAATGTGGTTTTGCGCAGTTCGCGGTTTCATTTTATTCTATCTTGTTCTTGTAAGCCGGCTCGGTGGATAGAAGTTACCTTGCATCTAAGATGTGCCATCTCAATATTGCGCAATGTCCTGTCTACTGTATATAACCACGTGCACTTATTGATTTACAATTGTTTATCTACAATCGTATGTTAAAATGTGTAAAGTCACTCATTCTGGTGATGCCGAAGCTAGCCGGTTATATATGCGCCCTGCGTGGCCTCTTCTCATTTACTCTGACAAAGGCAGGTCCCCCCTGCCGAAACGTCAGTAAAATTTTTGCGTTTCGTACGTTTGTCGTCATCTTTTCCGACTGTATATATATATATATATATATACATATATATATATATATATATATATATATATATATATATATATATATTCAGCAGGAAAGTTCAGTGGGTGCGCTCTGTATAAGAAAAAAACGGGTACACGTACGAGAAAGCGGGCTACACGTTACGGCCGTGGCATGGCCTTCGTCAGAGAAATGAATATATATATATATATATATATATATATATATATATATATATATATATATATATATATATATATATATATATATATCCTCCTGACTTCCAGAGTGAATTTAGTGTTACGAATTTTTTTTTAAAAACTTGCAAAACGCTTCTTCTGAGTGCAAAGGCGAAAAGTGTCACGTAGTTTTTCTGTATTTTATGTTACTTGGCCGCAGTATGTTGTCCAACATATTGAACAGTGGGGCTCTAGGGGGGCGTTTTGGGGGAACAGAGGGTACGGGTCACACAAATATGTGCTTTTGAGTGTTTTCCTAGTTCTTACGAACAGAAATTGATGCCTAAATACGCATTAACACATGCGAGAATTCGTATCACAATTGACCCACTGCCTAGGCGGCTCCCGTAAAAGTCGCTCGTGCTCAGTCGCGCCATTTCCAACAATCCTGGAAAGGCAAGAAACGCCGCGACTTTGCCCATACTTGCTAAATGGCAGCACAGGTCCCAGTAGCAGCTAAAAACGTGCTTCCAAGGAGGAGCCAAGCGCTTCGAAAGCAGTTGTGCGCTGAGTTCCATTGTCCAATATATTGGACAATTTCCCATTGGTGGAACTCAGGAGGATATATATATATATAAGGAACAAGAAAGAAAATACGACTTTCCTTGGTTTGGCACTGTATATTCTTACTAACGTTTCGTCTGGTGGACCAGACTTTGTCAAAGTAACAAGTATATCGTGGTGGGTTTCCTTATAAACACGCTTAAATGAGATATTTTCGTGCAAGTCATCGATAGCAAGAATGACAAAATAAAATAGCGGTCAAACACAGTCGACATAGATTCATACGCGCACATTTGGTACTCGTGGCAGTGAAGTCAGGTTACACACAGTAAGATAGATTGCACGCGCAGGTGATATGGCATTACACACTAGTGATGAGGCAGTATTATTAGATGGCACGGCACGTGGAGTCAAAAAAAAAGGGGGGGGGGATGATGTCAGACCTACGCTTTGCCTAATTTTTTCGTAGTAACGTAATCACATGCCAGCATTATACTGCAAACAGTTTGAGAAAGCAAACAGATAGTCGGCACGCAGCACTAAGATAAATTTTCTTGCTCTTTAGCTTCCCTCAAGTACCCTTCAAACACGTCATGGTTAATGCGAGAACACACACACACAAAAGAAAAACTATAGGAACTGCACAGCATAGTCACTGAAAACGATACACACAACCCAGTACGTCAACACGTGGTCTTGTACGAAATTGTGGATTATAATTGGTGATTACCAACGTAACCGTAGAGAAAACACGAACGATATTACACACAAAGCTGCCTATCCCAAGGAATACCAGGTTATGATTAATGGTGCTTAGTGGGAACGCTAGTCAGTGTGCCTGGGCTTTCGTTAACCCTTTCAGTCCCAGTGATTCCAATTGGAATCATAAATTATGTAGGTCAGTCAGCAAGCATCTGGTAAAGATAAAGCGTTGTTCTTCCTCAAGAGCCCGTATTTAGCATCTGCCCTACATGTGGTGTCAACATGGTACACACAATACAGCGAGGTCACGTCTGAACGAAGAAATTACAGAAGCGGTCGTGCTGTTCGCGCATTTCGCTGAGGCAGCGTCTTCTTTCACCGTGCAGAGATAGGGCATTTATTTTAGTTCTGCGCCAGAAATTTGAATTTCGGCTGTTGGACATTATGCTATCCTGTCTAAATAACATTTTAAGTAATAAATATAGTAAAAATTGTGGAAATATTATTAAATAATAATTATTTATTAAATTAATTGTCCCATTAATTACTCTTCACTGGAAAGTGTGAGCAAAGATTTTTTTCAGTTTTTTCGGACTACCACGATCATGTGCATCTCGAAATGTAAAAACTAGTTGCTTACATTGAAAATAGTTAATTCGGGACTGAAAGGGTTAATACCAGATGAGACGGTGTTAAACTTATAGATTAGGTAAGACTCGCGGGTTTCACGATCGTGATGAAAACGAAAGCCTGACTCAAGTATAGTGGCCCGAATATTTTCAAAAGAATGCCCAGGTAAGCGAATGTGTTTTGATAATGGTAGGCTAGGAAGCTTATTAGCATGTGATCTATGGTTATTAAAGCGCAATCGAAATGAAGTTTCTGTTTGACCAATGTACTGCTTTTTGCAGACGGTACATTCAAGCATGTAAATAACGTTAGAACTATAGCAATTAAACGAACCTCGAATGTTAAGGGTAAAGTCTGAAAACGTGCTAATGGCTTTCTGTGTTGTTTGCATATGTACGCACACGTTGCAACGTGCTTTGTTACAAGGTGCACATCCAGTTATTCTGGGCTCATTTACTTTTGATGACGTTAATAAATCTCGGAGATTCTTAGACCGTCGGTATACCACGCGAGGTGGTTCAGGAAAAACACTCTTGAGATGTTCACTTTGAGCAAGGATATTATAGTGGCGTTTTAATATGGAATGTACCTTTGGTGCTGAGGCTGAGTGCGTTAGTACAATATTGGTGCTATTCTGGTTTTCGGGCGAAGGCTTCCCGCTCAGAATTTCCGCTCTATTTAATTTATCTGCTCGACCTATTGTGTCATCGATTAAAGCCGATGGATATTGCCGTTTCGTAAGGGACGTTTTAAGTTGTTCGGAATTAGCCATGAAATCTTCGCGGTTGGAGCACAATCGTTTAAAGCGGTGGGCCTAACTATAAGGAATGGCGGTCTTGCAATGTCGTACATGACTGCTCTGGAAATGTAGAAGCGCGCTTTTATCGGTAGGTTTGCGGTATAGTTTAGTCAGCAGTTTTCCTTGGCATAGCGACACAGTGACGTCTAGAAAGTTTACCGAAAGCGACGAGTAATTACGCGACAGTTTGATTGAAGGATGGAACTTATTAAACGAATCCATAAACTTCAAAAGGTTTTCCTCCACGTCGGTCCAAATCAAGAAGATATCATCAATGAATCGCTTATAAAAGAAAGGCTGTAGTTCAGTGCTGGATAAGAAATCAATCTCCGAAATACCCATAAAGATATTAGCATAATTCGGGCCTATTCGAGTTCCGATTGAAGTACCACTGACCTGAACGTAATGGCTAATATTGAATTCGAAGTTATTAAGTTCAAAAATAAGCTTTAGCAGCGATCCCAAGGTTTCTTTATCTACAGGCTTTGCGAAACGACAATCTTCATACGCTTTAAGCACTGCTGAAATCCCATCGGTATGCGGTATGTTAGTGTAAAGCGAGGCGACGTCGAGAGTTACAAGGATTGAATTATGTGGAATGGTAAGGTTCCACCCAAGTTTTGCAGGCGTCACGCTCATGGCCAGCCACATTCGTGAACTTTTCTTCAAACACTTTGGGCCGCCGCTACCCTTCCCGCAAGAACACCGCTCGTGACAAAGCTGCCCCTTGACTACCGACTCCTGGTAACTCTGTTCAGAATCTTCCTTCTAGGACATTCTTAAAAGCTAGAAAAATTGCCGAGAAAGGCATCCGCTCTGAACTGCATGTAACAGCACTGTCGACGTACCTGAATGCTTCTGTAGTACCGAAAGGCTTACAGCTAAGACTGAAGCCGGCCACCTGCGATCTTTCTTATTCGAACAAAGCCAATTGGCAGAGGGTACTAAACAACGCCTCTCTGGAATTACTGCGTATTGTTGTTAACCATTACAAATCATGTACGATGCGTCTACATAGCGAAGAAAGCCGCTTCACGTCACAGTTAACCACATGTGAATTAGAATGCTTGACAGCATTTAAACAGAATAAAAAGAAAGTATTATGCACGCTCAAACATAATAAATTCATTCGTGACGGCATAGACCCTTCAAAATGCATTGCTAAAATAGATACAGATACTGTTCCAATTGAACCATTCCTTAGAAATAGAGCAATTGAACCAAGCGACAATGTTGTCAACCTATCGATGCTTGTTCTGTCTAGTGCTCATATATCGGTCTTATCGAAGGGTCTTACCTTTTGCCCAGCCTCTGGTGAATTCAATGAATTTCAGCTTTTAAAAGACCTTGACAGCTTTGCTCGAACCATGCGCCTAAAAGAGTACTTCCATAACCGTGAAAATCCTAGTGACGCTAAACTAACCTATGCCGTCATACAAGCACTGGACCCCACCATCGCAACGTGATAAATGTCTAGATTTGTATATAAGTGCAGTGCAACGTGAAATACTCGAGGCGTACCGGACCCGTGACCGTTACCGAGAGAATATGACGAAGAAAGAAAAAACAGCGCTTGAAGAGCTTTCTAATAATAATGATATCGTCATAAAACCTGCGGATAAAAGAGGAGCGATTGTTCTTTTAAATAAGAGTGATTATATCATGGAAGCGAACCGACAACTCTCGGATACCACTTTTTATAAACCCCTTCCCGCCGATCCAACCGATAACTTTAGGACCATTTTGATAGATCAGCTCACAAAACTACCGAACCAGAAAACACTAGACGAAAAAACCGTTAGGTCTCTCATACCGCTCAGTCCCGTAGCTGGTAGGTTCACAAACAAGGTAACCCAGGCCACCCGATCATTCCCGACGTGAATACTACAACGGAAAACCTTTCACGCTATGTAGACTCACTGATCAACCAAATTCCTTCAACATTTCCGTCAATCGTAAAGGATACCAATAGTTTTCTTCAAGATATATTAAACCTTACCATTCCACATAATTCAATCCTTGTAACTCTCGACGTCGCCTCGCTTTACACTAACATACCGCATGCCGATGGGATTTCAGCAGTCCTTAAAGCGCATGGAGATTGTCGTTCCATCCTTCAATCAAACTGTCGCAAAATTACTCGTCGCTCTCGGTAAACTTTCTAGACGTCACTGTGTCGCTATGCCAAGGAAAACTGCTGACTAAACTATACCGCAAACCTACCGATAAAAGCGCGCTTCTACATTTCCAGAGCAGTCATGTACGACATTGCAAGACCGCCATTCCTTATAGTCAGGCCCACCGCTTTAAACGATTGTGCTCCAACCGCGAAGATTTCATGGCTAATTCCGAACAACTTAAAACGTCCCTTACGAAACGGCAATATCCATTGGCTTTAATCGATAGCGCAATAGGTCGAGCAGATAAATTAAATGGTGCGGAAAGTCTGAGCGGGAAGCGTTCGCCCGAAAACCAGAATAGCACCAATATTGTACTAACGCACTCAGCCTCAGCACCAAAGGTACATTCCATATTAAAACGCGACTATAATATCCCTTGCTCAAACTGAACATCTCAAGAGTGTTTTTCCTGAACCACCTCGCGTGGTATACCGACGGTCTAAGAATCTCCGAGATTTATTAACGTCATCAAAAGTAAATGAGCACAGAATAACTGGATGTGCACCTTGTAAAAAAGCACGTTGCAAGGTGTGCGTACATATGCAAACAACACAGAAAGCCATTAGCACGTTTTCAGACTTTACCCTTAACATTCGAGGTTCGTTTAATTGCTATAGTTCAAACGTTATTTA
Source organism: Rhipicephalus appendiculatus (assembly GCA_030522465.1). Classification (NCBI taxonomy): domain Eukaryota; kingdom Metazoa; phylum Arthropoda; class Arachnida; order Ixodida; family Ixodidae; genus Rhipicephalus; species Rhipicephalus appendiculatus. The sequence goes on from JALIZH010011121.1 coordinate 44,911, forward strand.
CATGCTCGAATGTACCGTCTGCAAAAAGCAGTACATTGGTCAAACAGAAACTTCATTTCGATCGCGTTTTAATAACCATAGATCACATGCCAATAAGCTTCCTAGCCTACCATTATCAAAACACGTTCGCTTACCTGGGCATTGTTTTGAAAATATTCGGGCCACTATACTTGAGTCAGGCTTTCGTTTTCATCGCGATCGTGAAACCCGCGAGTCTTACCTAATCTATAAGTTTAACACCGTCTCATCTGGTATTAACGAAAGCCCAGGCACACTTACTAGCGTTCCCACTAAGTACCATTAATCATAACCTGGTATTCCTTGGGATAGGTAGCTTTGTGTCTAATATCGTTCGTGTTTTCTCTACGGTTACGTTGGTAATCACCCATTAAATCCACAATTTCGTACAAGACCACGTGTTGACGTAATGGGTTGTGTGTATCGTTTTCAGTGACTATGCTGTGCAGTTCCCATAGTTTTTCTTTTGTGTGTGTGTGTGTGTTCTCGCATTAACCATGACGTGTTTGAAGGGTACTTGAGGGAAGCTAAAGAGCAAGAAAATTTATCTTAGTGCTGCGTGCCGACTATCTGTTTGCTTTCTCAAACTGTTTGCAATATAATGCTGGCATGTGATTACGTTACTACGAAAAAATTAGGCAAAGCGTAGGTCTGACATCATCCCCCCCCCCCTTTTTTTTTGACTCCACGTGCCGTGCAATCTAATAATACTGCCTCATCACTAGTGTGTAATGCCATATCACCTGCGCGTGCAATCTATCTTACTGTGTGTAACCTGACTTCACTGCCACGAGTACCAAATGTGCGCGTATGAGTCTATGTCGACTGTGTTTGACCGCTATTTTATTTTGTCATTCTTGCTATCGATGACTTGCACGAAAATATCTCATTTAAGCGTGTTTATAAGGAAACCCACCACGATATACTTGTTACTTTGACACGGTCTGGTCCACCAGACGAAACGTTAGTAAGAATATACAGTGCCAAACCAACGAAAGTCGTATTTTCTTTCTTGTTCCTTATGTATATATATATATATATATATATATATATATATATATATATATATATATATATATATATATATATATATATATCTATTGCATGGCGTCCCATATTTGGCACATACCGATTAACATTTTTTATAGCGGGCGCAAGAGGACCAGTGGAGAAGGTGACACAGTTAGAGTAATCATTATAGTTACGTGCACTAAATATAAAAAAAGCGCTGCCATCCCTAGAGCAATATGAAATCTAGACATGAAACAGATTGCACGGTGCGCGTGCAAGCTCGGATCATGAACGACAGTGACTGCTATATTTTTCTTGCAACCATTTTCTCGTTGCAGAAGCAAGAAAAAATAATTTTGGCATATATCGTGGCTTTGAAAATTCATGCTCATTAAGGCTCCTCTCAATTCCGTTTTCCACTACGGTATATAGTCGGAAATCGGTATGTGCCATATTTGGCAGAGTATGCATGTGAGTGATGAAATGTGCAATATGATGCCATCTATGTTTTGTTGCACAGTGCAAATACAAACGAAAAGAAATCATCTGAGATCATGCAGCACAGCTTATTTTTGCCAGATTTCAGTTGTGGCGGTAGGTTTTGAGATGCTTCACGAAAATATCGAGTGTCAGCAGCAGTACCTGGCAATTTTTTGTTACATTATTGGCGTGGGTGCACGAAAAAATTATGTGAAGTCTAACCAGTGCACGGCGATATTGAGCTTTTACGATCTGTCGGCAACTGACGCTCACAACCACAAGTCAGCGGTTGGAAATTCGGGCAGGAACGTTAAGCGGCCATCTTGCACGTAGATGTCGGCAGTCAGATGCACTAACCAAAATGTTCAATTATGCCTGAACACAGGAAGCAATTGCTTTGCTTTATTGCACAAATCAAGCTAAAAAGACTGCAATCAGTGAGATTTTGTTTTTCAGCCATGGCAGCAAGTTTGCTCGCCCACGTGCATAGTGTGCCATATTTGGCACAAACCTATATTTTCATTAATACAGTCACAATACATCTGGAAAGTTTTGTACATGTTATTCTTCATGTAGTTAATGATAAAAAATGATCAAATAATTTTTCTATTGATTTTCTCATAATTCATGCAATAGAGGGATATATATATATATATTCGTTTCTCTGACGAGGGCCATGCCACGGCCGAAACGTTAGGCATAAAAGTATTGCTTTCTCGTACGTGTACCCGTTTTTTTCTTATACAGACCGCACCCACTGAACTTTCCTGCTGAATATATATTCAGCAGGAAAGCTCCGTACGACACCTCCTGGCGGTAGTCTCCGCAACATTGTGAGGGAAGAGCTGGCATCCATGACGTGCCCGCAAGTACCGAGCCCGCATACCGCACCAACGCCCACCTACGCTCAGCTTGCTGCCCTCGCTTCACCTTCCCAGCAGTCAACGCAGCCTAGGCCAACAATGCCCGCTTCGCTCAATGCTCTCTCACCAAGGCCAACGACTGAGTCTTTCAACACCTGGCGTCCGCCTCGACCGGTTTGTTATTATTGCGGAATCCGTGGCCACTTCTCAAGGTTCTGCCGACGGCGTCAACAAGACGAGAGGCGCGGCTATGACGATTTTGAAAGGGATGAGTTTGGCCCCTGCTCCGCAACGTCGCCACTCATACCAACTTTATCCCCGTCGCTCCCCATCTCCGCAGACCTTCGATGCAGCGGGTACGTTTCGGTCCCCGCGTCGTCGCTCTCTATCGCCTATGCGGCGTTCCTCTTCTCCCCTTCGTCCAGCCTACCACGGCATCTGATCTTCGCCCGGAAAACTAAACAGTGCAGCTTCGGGAGGGAAAGCTGCATCTTACGGACTGCATCAAACTCCTCCGGAACGCCCCTCAAATGTACTTTCAGTGTGTGTTGAAGGTGTGTGGACTGAAGCCTTGGTGGACACGGGTGCATCGCTTTCTGTTATTACTGTCGACCTGTGTTCTCGCTTGTGGAAAGTTAAGACGCCATATGTTGGTCCTCCTCTTCGCTGCGCTAACGCAGTTTTTGTTCGGCCCTCCGGTGTGTCCACAGTGCGAGTTTTTATTGAGGGCATTCGGCACCACATACAATTTCTCGTTCTGCCCTCCTGTACTAACGCGCTCATTTTGGGATGGGACTTCCTCTCCTCAGCTTCAGCGGTGATATCGTGCCGACAGAGAGTCATTCACATGACAGACACTGCACTTTCTTCTGATATCAATGCCCACAGCCTGCGCTTTGTCACGGCTGCCGATTGCTCCATTCCTCCAGGTCATGAGCATATTTTAACGCTGACATCCGATACCATCATTAATGGGGATGTGTTCCTTGCACCGTGGGGACGTTCCGTCTCTGGTGCCCTTACCATCGTTCCTAGCCTGGTGTGGTTTCACGATGGCAGAGCTTTGGTCACAGCGGTTAATCCTACTTCCTTGCCTATTGCGCTCCCCCAGGGCACCAGTGTGACTTGCTTTACAGACATCGAACCCCTTTCTCTGGTACCTCTCCACGTGCGAATACCATCTTTAGCGACCAGCACCGATGATGCTACAACGACTGCTTTAACGGCCGCAATAAATCCTGATCTCACAAAAGCACAAAAGGAAGAACTTTTAGCTCTACTGCAAAAAGCACGGTGCTTCATTTGATGTCCGCTCCAAGATCCTGGGTCGCACTTCCGTCGCAGTGCATCGCATCGAAACTGAAGGCAATTCAATTGTACGCCGCCGCCCCTACCGTGTGTCTTCCGCTGAGCGAAAAATCATCGAAGACAACGTCACCGACATGCTGAAGCGAGACGTGATCCGGCCATCGTCCAGCTCCTGGTCATCACCTGTAGTGTTGGTCCGGAAGAAGGACGGTTCCGTTCGATTCTGCGTCGATTATCGAGCGCTTAACCCTTTGTTGCATGGCAAAAACCTACGCATCTAAACAGCGCTTACTTCCGGTTTTCTGTTATTTTGCATTCAGAAAAAGCAGAGAAAAAAATCTTGTTGATCTCAAACCTTGATTTAATAGGATACAAAATGTCCACTACAGTGGACAACATGCACAAGAGGTTCAATTAGTGAAAGTTGCAAAAGTTTTTTTCAGCCGTCGAGCTGTCTTGCTCGAACAAATGAACACAACAAATTAGCTCCAGTACCACCAGAAGAGTAACAAGAATTTTTTTTTCAATTGAAAGGGGGGCTAAGGGGGCGTTGGGGGGGTGGGGCTGAGGGAGTTCAACTATTTTGAAAAATTATCTTGACTTCTCTAAGCTGCAATATGACTACAATATGCTCATGACTACGAGTGCTTCTTCTATCGCTTGCATTCAATAAAACATACCAAATCACGATTTCATCTGCTTTATAAGAAACAAAGAAAGTGAAGAACTTGAATTACCCGCCAAAGTAGGAGTCTGGCAACTTGAACAAAAGTGCAGGAAAAAGCGTGGGACAGTGGCGCGATCTAGCACGGCGAATGAAAGCCCTTTTTGTCCACTTTAGTTACCAATATGCATATGCGAGTCTCCGACGCACCACAGCTGCGTCCCCGCCATGCATGGTGTCCACTACAGTGGACATATTTCAAAACTTGTTCTAAAAAATTGTCATCACTTCGCTAAGCCACAATATTTACAGCTCTTGTCTACGAATGCTTCTTCTATGGCATGCATTCAATAAACGTACCAAATCGCGATTTCATCTGTGTCATAAAAAAAAACGTGACGAAGAACTTGACTTATCCGCCAAAGTAGGTGTCTGCCATCTTGAACAAGAGTTCAGGAAAAAGCGCGGGACCGTGGCGCCATCTAATGCCGCGAATGAAAACTTATTTGGTCCACTTTAGTGATCAATATGAGCATGCGCGTCCAAGAGGCACCACAGCTGCTCCAAAAATTCCAAAAATTTGTCCACTGTAGTGCACAACATGCAACAAAGGGTTAACAAGATCACGCGCAAAGACGTGTATCCTATGCCACGCATAGACGACGCACTTGAATCTCTCCAGGGCGCTGAATTTTTCTCCAGCCTCCACCTCCGATCTGGGTATTGGCAAATACCTATGCATGAGGCGGAGAAAGATAAAACGGCTTTTTCAACACCAGACGGCCTGTATGAATTTAACGGCATGCCGTTCGGCCTATGTAACGCTCCTGCCACGTTTGAACGCATTATAGACACAGTTCTTCGTGGCCGAAAGTGGAAGACTTGTCTCTGCTACCTAGACGACATCGTCATTTTCTCGACCACTTTTCGTCAGCATCTTGAGCGTTTGGACGAAGTTTTGACGTGTATTTCCAACGCTGGACTTCAGCTAAACACGAAAAAATGTCATTTCGCCAAGAAAAACATCAAGGTGTTGGGTCACCTTCTCAGCAAAGACGGCGTTCGCCCAGATCCTGACAAGATTGCTGCCGTGATGAGCTTCCCTCGCCCAGAAACTCAAAACCACCTGCGAAGTTTCCTGGGCCTGGCGTCCTACTTTCGCCGCTTCATCAGACACTTTGCTACAATCGCGTCGCCGCTGCACAAGCTGCTCACGTCAGGATCTGCCTTCACATGGACCGAAGACTGCGAGCGTGCTTTTCAAGCCCTCAAGCATGCCTTAACATCCGACCCCGTCCTGTGTCATTTCGACGAGAACGCACCTACTTGTATACACATCGACGCTAGCGGTCATGGGATCGGTGCAGTTCTTTTGCAGCGGGATGGCACTTCACGAGAGAGAGTTGTGGCCTATGCCAGTCGTACTCTAACTGCTGCCGAACAGAACTACTTCATAACTGAACAAGAATGTCTTGCTGTCGTTTGGGCCATACAAAAATTTCGACCATATCTTTACGGACGCCACTTCACAGTCATTACAGATCATCGCGCCCTATACTGGCTATCTTCACTGAAAAACTTGTCTGGTCGTCTGGGTCTTTGGGTACTCCGTCTGCAAGGGTACAATTTTGACGTCGTCTACAAATCTGGAAGAAACACCAACATGCGGACACTCTCTCTCGCTGCCCTCTGCCACTATCATCGTCGAGACCGTTTCTTCAATCCTCGTCACGTGATTCCGACGCTGCGTCACCTCATACATTATCCCAACTAGCGGTTGCTGACACGCAGGCTTCCGAATCATTACGCTCAGTTTGCGGCGAGCCAGCGTAATGATGCATACTGCAACCGCATTATCGAACGCCTAAGTGGCAGATCGCCCCCCTCCTAATACCAGATCGCGACGACAGCTACGGCAATTTAAGATCGAGAACAATGTGCTATATCGTTACGTCTACACTACTGATGGACACCGCTGGGTTCCAGTTCTTCCGCGTTCGTTACATCCACAAGTCCTCGAACCTTTCACGATGACCCATGTGCAGGCCACTTGGGATTCGACAAAACTCAGAGCCGCGTCAGGCAACGTTTCTTCTGGCCTGGCCTCTCTACATTTGTGGCCAAGTACGTTGCATCTTGTCCCGTGTGTAAACGGCGGAAGCTACCAACTTCGTGTCCTGCTGGCCTATTGCAACCCATCCCGTGTCCCGAGAAACCTTTCGCCATCGTTGGGATAGGTCTAGTTGGACCTCCCCCCCATCACGCCAACAGGTCATCGATGGATAGTGACAGCCGTCGATCACCTGACACGGTACGCAGAGACGGCTCCTCTGCGTACGAGTTCTGCCTCAGACATCGCCGATTTCTTTCTTAAAGCCATTGTATTACGGCATGGGGCACCTCGCGTCCTGTTGAGTGATCGCGGCAAAACTTTCCTCTCCAGCATCATTCAACACCTACTGAGGACTTGTGGCCCAGTGCACAAGACGACGTCAGCGTACCACCCTCAAACGAATGGGTTGACAGAGAGGTTTCACCGCACACTCACAGACATGTTATCCATGTATATCGGACCAAACCATGACAACTGCGATACAATTTTGCCTTTTGTGACGTTTGCCCACAACACCGCTGTCCAACGCATTACTGGCTACTCTCCTTTCTATCTAGTGTAAGGCCGTTCACCAACATTCACCATCGACGTCTCTTTCCTGGATATTCCCACTGACGCCTCAGCGACCATATCTGACCAGTTCGTCTCAAGAGTTGACCAATGTCGGCAACCTGCTCGCCTCAATACAGAAGCTAGTCAGCAAGATCGAAAACAACGCTACGACAGCTCTCATCGCGATGTTTCCTTCAGTCCTGGGGATGAAGTGCTGCTTTGGACGCCCTCTCGTACTCCAGGACTGTGCGACAAAGTACAGTCACGGTTTATTGGCCCCTATATAGTCAGTGAAAAACGTCCCCTGCGAACTATGGTGTCACTCCCGCCGAGCTTTCTTCTGACCGTCGCTGTCATGGTTCTGAGATTGTTCATGTTTCGCGTTTGAAGCCATTCGTTCGACGTCCCGTTTCCATCTGAGACGCGGCCGGGCGGCCGCTCCCACGCGGGCGGGGGAAATTAGTGTGAGCAATAATTCATGCGCTTCATTTACTCATCTGTACATACTCATCGTAACCCCTCTGTCCTGGTTGTGGGGCTCAGTCTCGGGGAATAAAAAGAAGAGCCTTGCGTCGCCCTCAACTTCGTCTTACAGTATATAGATATATATATATATATATATGCGAGGAAGAAGTTCAATGGTTCCGGTGGGAAATGAAGTCGAAAAAAGAGGACGACAACCGTACGAAACGCAAATTTTACTAACGTTTCGGCAGGAGGGCCTGCCTTCGTGTGACGAAGGCAGGCCCTCCTGCCGAAACTTTAGTACAATATGTGTTTCGTACGGTTGTCGTCGTCTTTTTTCGACTATATATATATATATATATATATATATATATATATATATATATATATATATATATATATATATATATATTTCGCGGCTGCCTACATTACGGTGCAAAAGACCTCAGACACCATCTTCAGGAGTGCGAAGGGACGATCGTCGGAGGCACCTTCCTGCGCCGAATATTCCCTGCTACTCGCTAGCTGCGCCTTCTGCAGAGCATGTTGAGTCGCAGCGTGGCCGTGACGTGCGGCCGCAACGAGGTAGTCAATGTCGGCCACCTGAGACTTCGACACATCAGCAAGACAGTTCTTGGCGTTCACATGAGGGACCACCCAGGAACAGCCAGAACCCCCCTGCCAGAGACGTTCTCGATAACAATAGCGCTTCTGTGTCCGGGGTCTGTGTACCTGCGTCTAACAACGCGGCACAACCAATGCCGTCCGCCCGAAAGCATTCCTGGAGCTCGCTATGTAATTTCGCAGCTTGGCCAAGTGTAAGGAAAGCAAATCGGCGCTGGGCTCGGGCGCGAGATTGCCTGGCGTGAGGAAGAGAACAACGAACAGAGAAATAGAAGAGCCGGCCCAACGTACGGGCGTTGTCTCGGTTTCTCTTCCCTTACAATATATTGTTACGGTTAAGGCTCAAGTATCTTTATTTACAGTACGAAGTTGACGGTCGGGTAATGGCTGTGTCCGTAGACTACACCAGCTCACGTCTTCTACCTCTTCTTCTTCCTCGGCTCATACCCGTTGCAATCCCCGGTTCGCAGACGAAGCCCACTGGGCGAGTACGAATTACTGAGAATGTGTCGGGTAAAACCGCTTCAGACGGGCACCATGTACCAACTGGGTCCGGCTTGACCGACGACCAGTCGACGTCAAGCGTCCGACCACGTATGTCAAATGGCTCAAGCGGTGCACAATGACGAAGGGGCCCATGTACTGGGGTAACAACTTTTCGCATAAGCCACGCTTACGCTGCGGGGTCTACTGCCACACAGTCTCCTTTGCTGTACGATACAGACTGATGTCGGCTGTCATAGCGTTCTTTTGATCGATGCTGCGATGCCACAGTACGAAGACGAGCAATTCGCCGGGCTTCTTCGGCAAGACACGGAGTCTTGGCGACAGAGTAATTGCTGTGATAGTCGAACGGTAGTATCGTGTCCATGTACCTTAGCGGTGGACGTGCGTAATAGAGATAAAAAGGACTGTAATCAGTCGTCTCATGCTTTGCAGTATTGTAAACTTAAGTGATGAAGGGTAGAAGATCATCCCAGTCTTTGTGGTCGGAAGATACGTACATGGCCAGCATGTTAGTTAGAGTTCAGTTCATACGCTCCACAAGTCCATCTGTTTGAGGGTGATAAAGTGTCGAATGGCGGAACTGCGAGTTGCACAGCCGAACCAGTTCTTCTACAGCGTCCGCAACGAACTGACGACCACGATCACTAATAATCACAAGGGGAGGACCATGCCGAAGAACAATATTTCGAAGCAAAAACATTCCAACGCATGCAGCTGTTGATGATGGTATGGTCGCCGTTTCGGCGTAGCGGGTGAGGTGGTCCACACATACTATCGCCCATCGATTGTTGTTAGATGATCGTGGAAATGGGCCCAAAAGATCGATTCCTACTTGTTCAAATTGTAGACGTGGCGGTGTCAGTGGTTGGAGAAGACACCCGGTGGAGAAGTCGAAGGGCGCTTGTAGCGTTGACACTGTTCGTAACTTGCGACATAGTGCTTGACTGTATCTCGCATTCTGAGCCAGTGAAAGCGCTCTTGAATCCGGTTCAAAGTTCTGACGAACCCCAGATGACCAGCAGTCACACCATCGTGCATGGCTCTCAGTATGTCCAATCGCAGACTCTGTGGCACGACCAGAAGGAAGCGTGCCCCTTTAGGCGAATAATTGGTCTTGTCGAGCAGGCCGTCACGGACGCAAAAGCGACCGGTGGCTCCAGGGCGCGATGCAGCGACAAATAGTGGTTCCAGACTGATATCATTTCCTTGCGCTGCCTTGAAATTCCTCGAATATGGGAATGTCGAAGAAATGGAGGCAAAACAGTCATCAAAACTGTCTTCGTCACACTCCGTCGTTGTCAGAGGCAGGCGGGAGAGACAGTCTACATCTGCGTGGCGGCGGCCAGACTTGTACGAGATCAAGAAGTGGTACTCCTGTAGTCGAAGAGCCCAGCGTGCCAGTCGTCCACTCGGGTCACGGAGATTCACCAGCCAGCATAAAGCGTGGTGGTCGGTAACAATAGTGAACGGGCGTCCGTATAGATGTAAGGCCGAAATCTGTGAACCGCGAAAACAGCTGCCAAACATTCTCGTTCCGTCGGAGTATAGTTGCGCTCAGCCTTACTGAAACAGCGACTAGCATAAGCCATTACGTGTTCGGCTCCTTTATGATGCTGCACTAGTACGGCACCGATACCGATGCCACTAGCATCAGCGTGCACTTTCTTTGGCGAGGACGCATCAAAGTGACGCAGTATTGGACCTGGCGTTAATAGGAACTTCACGTGGCGGAAAGCGTCGTCGCAAGCCGAAGTAAACTTGAAAGGAAAGTCTTTTTGGAGAAGACACGTTAGGGGGTGCACCACGTCGGCAAACCTTGGAACGAAGTAACGAAAGTACGAACATAGGCCTAAGGAGCTCCTCAGCTCGCGCACTGACTTCGGTGGTTCGAAGGAACTGACGGCCTCAATTTTTCGTGGATCTGGCCTCACCCCGCTTTTGTCGACCAGATGCCCAAGTACTCACGTCTCCGTTTCACCGAAATGACATTTCTTAGAGTTTAGGATCAAGCCGGCCTTATGGAGACAATCCAGAACAAGACTGAGACGTCTGTTGTGCTCACGTAATGTGCTGCCAAAAATCACCACATCATCTAGATAGCACTAACTAATTTCCCATTTTAGGCCACGAAGTATAGTGTCCATAAATCATTCGAATGTCGCTGGCGCATTACAAAGGCCGAACGGCATAGCATTAAATTCATAAAGACCGTCTGGCGTCACAAAGGCCGTTTTCTCCTTGTCGTCTGGGTGCATAGGTATCTGCAATACCCTGATCGCAAATCCAGAAATGAAAAGTAGGCAGCCGAATGAAGACAATCGATGACATCATGAATTCTAGGAAGCGGATACACGTCCTTTTTGGTGACCGCATTTGGTTTCCTGCAGTCGACACAGAACCGCCACGATCCATCCTTCTTCCTCACTAAGATCACTGGCGCTACCCACGGACTTGAGGACTCTTGAACAACACCTTTCCGTAACATGTCTGTCATCTGTTCAGCTATGACTGTCCTCTCTGTCGATGACACGCGATAAGGCTTTTGCCGAACGGGGTGTGCAGATCCGGTGTTAATTCTGTGACGAGCCCTATAACGCGGTAGTGAAGCCTGCTGGTCACCTTGTGCAAAATCGAACACCGAAAGATGTGTGCGCAGAACTTGTACGAGGGCGTGGCGTTCATGTGAGGGCAGTGACTTGTTGATCATCCGCATGATCTGCTCTTCAGAAGGGCTTTGGTTGGGACCACTAATATGCGACGTCTCTTCATCACTTGAAACAGTGATTGAACTCTAAGTGATTTCGTCGAATTCAGCAAGCTTCATGGCGCGTGGAATAATGGCAGGGACAAAAGAACAATTGAAAGCCCACAAATGTGAGGCACCATTCAGTACTGTCACGAGCGAGCGTGGCACAAGAACATCTTCCTTCGCACGACACGACGCAAAAGGGTGGACTTGCGCGTCAAATGATAAAAGGTCGGCAGCGGCGATATTCACAGGAACACGCAAGAGCAACCATGGCTGGAGAAGCAAATCGTTCGATGCAACAAAATAGTTTTTCTCTGGCAAAGATGTATCGGCAAGAGTGGAGAGAAGTGCGTCATTCAGTGTAATTTCACCGGTGCCGCAGTTAACGGACGCACCACAATCCAGAAGGAAATCAATCCCGAGAATCACATCATAAGTGCACCGTGGTAGTACGAGAAATTCTGTTTTATGAACTTTCTCCCTGGGTGAAACACTGGCAATACAAATGCCAAGTTGCGCAAGGCACTCTCCACTGACACCACGAAATGCCACACCGCCACTCCACGGGAACATAACTTTTCGACCGAGCCTTTCTTTAAATGTCGCACTCATGACGGACACTGTAGCACCAGTATCCACTAACGCAGTTGCAGGTACACTGTCGATGAACACACACACTTTGTTCTTCACCATCATAACAGGAAGAGTAGTTCGCAGAGACGGAGACTGGCCGGCGACATTACCTCCATCGGCCGGACCGGCTAGTTTCCCGACGGTGGTGGTGGCGTAGAACGTCGCTGCGGCGACGGTGACGGTGAACGGCGTTGGCGACTGGTTGGTTGCGTCAGGCTGCGGTGTGATGCTGGCGAGTCACCCTTCCTGCTGTAATGACGGAAAGAATTCATAGGTGGCGAGCCTGTGGTGCTTGATGCACAAGGTCCCGTCGGCCAATGGTCATCGTGAACGCAATCTTCAAAGTTAGGCCAAGGTGATGGTGGGCCGTATCTAGTCTGGCGGCGCCGGCGACAAAAATGAGAAATGTGTCCTATCGCACCACAGCTGTAGCAGACAGGCGACGGGCGACCGAAGTTGTAGGCTTCAGAATAAGCCCTGGGACGCTGCGAGTAGTAAACACGGTCTTCTGAGTGCCGATTCATAGTCGTATCCCTGCGGGTGCGTTGGTCGCGCGTCATGTCATCGGGAAAGGTACGTCGGTGCTGTCGCAGCTGATCGACTCGGCAGTCTACAACGCCTGACATGGCCGACAGTGACGAGACAGTCGTTGCAGGTTCGTGAGGTTCGTTAAAGGCATTAAAAGCGCAACCAACCTGTTCGGTGTTCACTGATTTGTTGTGCCGTTCGAGTTCTTCACGGACAATTTGCCTCACAGTTGCGGCAAGGTAAAACTGGACATTGTACGTCTCTTCAACGCTCGCAACCGTTGCAACATTTGGTAACCTACCAAACTTCGCCGCGATACGGCGTAGCTCCAGGGTCTCAAATGTACGACAATGGTTAATGACGTCAGCGACCGAAGCGAGACTCTCCTTGCCAATTAAGTAGTTGTACACGTCCTCGGCAATTCCTTTCAGAAGGTGCTTTGTCTTCTTCGGACATTCGAGGATTTACCGTCTTGAATCTCTTGGGGATGGTCTCTATGTACATAGTACAATTCTCACCTGGCACTTGAGCACGCTGAAGCAGTGTCTGCTCTGCCCGCTTTCTTTTCGGGGTGGAATCTCCGAAGCACTCTGTTATTTCAGTAGCGAAGCGATCCCAGGATGTTAGTGATTCCTCGTGGTTTTCGAACCACACGAGCGCAGTGCCCCTCAGGAAGAGGGCGACATGCTCTAGCTGAGCCGCAGGATTCCAGCCGTTGCACTTGCTCACACGCTTGTAATGGGTCAGCCATTACTCCACGTCCTCGCCGGGTTTTCATGAGAAAGGGCGTGGCTCCATCCGATGCATCCAGGCACCGGTTGTCCTTGCCGGAGGAGCTGAATATGACTGTTGCTCACCGTTGTTGGACATCATGATCTCCGGTAGCGTTGGGGGCAGTCGAGGAAGGCGTCGGCTTCGGCGTAGACCCAACGGCAGCGGCTCCATTGTCTTGGTCGAAGTACCCAGCACCTCCACCACAAAACTGTTACGGTTAAGGCTCAAGTATGTTTATTTACAGTACGAGGTTGACGGTCGGGTAATGGTTGGTTGGTTTATCCTCAGCTACCTGGCGAAATGGCGGTGTCGGTAGACTACACCAGCTCACGTGTTCCACCTCTTCTTCTTCCTCGGCTCATACCCGTTGCAATATAATATATATGTGACGCTAGATGATGGAGACGTGGCGTGGCTCTTACGCCATACTGTTTATTCTATTCCATGCGCACTTCTTCCTCCTCTACTTCTAACAACCATCACTTCCTTCGTACGTCACATGATTCCGCCTCCCCCCGAAAGAATGCGCGTGTTACAACCGACAAAGCATGAACAAGTGGAGTCGCATAAGGGAACAATCTCAAAATATGCGGTAGTTCCAGATCAGAATGGAGTTATGTAAACTCGCACAAAAATCTTCACAGGAGCGGGCAGCAGTCCGGCGCTATCTAGGAGAGCTCGGGTGGGCGAGGCTGGCTGTTGCGTTCTGGGCAAGGTAAGAATGCCCTGAACATGGAAGCTGATGATGAGACACCTTGAGGTGTTCTGAGGAACGAACTAAGTTCGGAGTCCTTGTAGCATTGGAGGGTCGCAACTCGCAGGCATCGGGCTCTGTGTCGTGGCTGAACTTCCAGTCTGCGTGTGCGAGAACCGAGGTTGATGGGACGATGTCCGTGCTCCTGCGTTGTACAAGGGGTGATTTCGCTTCTTTCTTGTCCTTTTCTATTATGTTGTCGTAGTAGTTGTGCTCTTAAGCGCGGCGTTGTTCTCTGGCGCAGAAGGCGTCTCCGGCGACATTTCTTTATGCGAAGGTGCCTTTCATTTTGAATTTGTCGTCGGGTTACAGGGCTTGTTTTACGACGTCTTTCTTTAATCCTGATCTGTGCTTTCGATGAAGATTTTCTTCGTCGTTGTCCTTGTTCGAGCATCTGTTGTCGTTTACGTCGATCGACTTGCCGGTGCGGGCCTTGCTGCTGCTGCTCCGAAAATTGCTGATATGGCGCCCCTTTCTGAACATGAATTGGATTTGCTTCACAAGTAGATGTAGTGTCTAGTGATTAGTTAGTGCACGGTGGGCTGTTGTGTTGTTTGTCCAGCAGTGAAGCCTTGGTCAATTGTGTCTCCATATTGCATCGACTTTCGGTTGGGTCAACACCTGACGATGACATCGCAGCAATCATGTCTCGAGCTGGTTCTGATTTTGAATGTTTGTCTCTTGGCGGAGCAATGGAGCTGGAAACGTCCGGGCATGGTCTCGTATTGTGCGAAGTCGCCGGTTCGTCGAGCGTGGTAAAAGTCTTGTGATGTTTATCGCCAGATTTATCAGTAATATTTATGCCAGGTGATGCCAAGTCAGGTTGTAAACCATGTATGCGGCACGAGGTATCAAGCGCATCCGGGGCATCAGTAATGGCTACGATTCTATTGTGCCGTGAAGGGTTAAGAGACGTCAATTTTCCCACAGAAGAAAATCCTGGTGCAAGATAGGGTCTTTTCGGAAGATGCTTCACTTAGTCTTCTGGCAGGGGTCGATTCATGCTCGACGTTCGAATGCTTGAAGACTGCTTGAGACACTGACGACAGAGTGCGTTTGTCTGCAGAAGGTGCGTTATAAGCGAGTCTTCGTCGTAGTCTTTAAATCGGATGGTCATCTCTATGATTTTTCGCCATGATTCGTTGTTTTGAAATATGTGTGTGAGGTAAAATTTGAAAGCCTCACCGGTGGCGTATTCGTTGAAGTTTGCGACCATCTCCCGTTCCGTCCATGATGCAGCGGTAGCGTGGCGTTCATCAACCATTCATCTACTGGTCCATCGTCCGCTGATCCGGCGTACTGTGGTACATCAAGGTCCACCGATGGTGTTGTCATGATGCTGGTCACGGTACAGAGTGGGGATGTGCTTTCGTGGTCCACATTCGGTTAATGCGTCTTATTGAGGTTTTCGATGACGATGGCCGGTTGATGAAGTGGCTGCCAGGTCTTCATCCAGTCGACTTGTGTGACGCTAGATGATGGAGACGTGGCGTGGCTCATACGCCATACTGTTTATTCTATTCCAAGCGCACTTCTTCCTCCTCGACTTCTAACAACCATCACTTCCTTCGGACGCCATATATATATATATATATATATATATATATATATATATATATATATATATATATATATATATATATATATAAACACGTAGATTATGAAGAGTCTGGCTTCGGTTGCCATAGAGCAAAATAGGAAAAATATATATACGCTTCTAAAAAACTGTTTATTGGTGACGTTTCGATCGGAGACCGTATATATATATATATATATATATATATATATATATATATATATATATATATATATATATATATATATATATATATACGGTCACTTTTCGTGTACTCGATTTTCGCCCATAAATACTGTCGGCAATGCTCATCGCAAACCGCCCCTAAATGTTCGAGAAGCTCCGTGATCATTGTATATCGTTTTGTTAAGATTGCGCGCAAGACTCGAATGCTCGAGCCAGGCCCGTAGCTGGAAATTTTTGTCTGGGGGGGGGGGGGGGGGGCACCTGTTGAAAACCTTGAAAACACCCCATTTACAATATTTTTATTGCGATAGCAATTATATGGACACTCTCGGCTGATTTTCGACGTCGCCGTCTGTCGACGCCGTCATGTCCCGGATATGTATATGTATGTTGTTAAGACGTTTATTGGCGGGCACTCGGCGACGATGCACGACGGCGACAGCCAAGGCGGGGACCGACTCTCAGCACGAGCTGCTCTTTCTCTTCGAAGAGGGCGACCCGCTAGAAGGCGCTGGAGAGGACGACCCACTGTACAGTTCCAAAGCTTCCTTACAATTACCCCAGGTACGAAAAGGAAGCCGTCTGGCAACCTACCAGCTGGTTATTATGAGCGGGTCATGGTAGATGTAGCGAGAGATGGAGACGTGAGACGATGTCGTGAAGGCGGCCGACGAGGCCGTGCCGATCTCTCGCCACTTTATTAGAGAAGGCCAGGCGGAGCGGCGGCTGCTGCCTGCGTCCGAACAGCCAGGCGCGTGAACTCGTTCTGTGTCTCGCGCCTCGAGCTATCGCATGAGCTGCGCGAGAAGAGCGGCACGGTGGCTAGTAAATGATGATGATGATGAAGGGCGATGATGATGACGCTACAGATTACTCCCCCCCCCCCCCCCCCCCCGCAGAAATGAACCCGAAATGAAAAACTATGGGGGCGTATATACAAGTGTCCCTAACGCGAAACCAAGTGTCCGTGGGCCGTGGATGTCGGGGAATGCGAATGGGTGGCAGGCACGCCTTTTGGACCGTCGGCGGAGGGCGTGGAAGAAAGGCACCTCGTGGCGGAGCGGTCGAAGGCGGCAGCAACGTCCTGTACCTCGTCGGGCGGGTGGTCGGGCACGGAAATCGCCGCGCTGGTGGCCGGACGTGAGGTTGCAGGTGACGTATCCGGGGGAGTAAGGTCGCGGGTGGTAGGAAGCGGGTGGTACGTGAGGCCGTTGCGCGCGAGCACCGCAGCGCAAAGGTGCTCGTAAGGCTGCGGGGCTGGGGGGAAGATGCGGCCGCGAGATGGCCAAGCTCTACCGGCAGCGCGTCGAGCAAGACGGCGTGCATTAGCGGCTGTGACGTGACGCCATTCACCGCGAGGATGGCGTCCAGCCGCATAAACCATGCTTGAGGTAAGGTCGGGTGGAACGGTGGCACTTGCGGGCACAGTCGTGGAAGCATGGCAGCCGGTAGCTCGTCGAAGGACGTGTTCTTCGCGTCACCAATGTAGCGAGAGATGGAGACGTGAGACGACGTCGTGAAGGCGGCCGACGAGGTCGTGCCGATCTCTCGCCACTTTATTAGAGAAGGCCAAGCGGAGCGGCGGCTGCTGCCTGCGTCCGAACAGCCAGGCGCGTGAACTCGTTCTGGGTCTCGCGCATCGAGCTATCGCATGAGCTGCGCGAGAGGCGCGGCGCGGTGGCTAGTAAATGATGATGATGATGAAGGGCGATGATGATGACGCTACAGTAGACTATGAGGCGCTCCACGTTGACAATGTCGCGCCCTCGACGGCGCATGTCCGAAGATGGTTCGATGGGTTCCATCAGGTAGTTTACAGGGGAAGTGCGTTCGACGACACGGTAGGGGCCTTCGTATTTGGGCAGTAGTTTTGAAGAGATGCCAGTTGCATTGAGGGATTGAGAGCCATACGAGCGCTCCAGGGAGGAACGTGGGCGCAGAAGTGCTGGTGTCAGCGCGAATGCTCTTCTGCCGCACTTGATGATGTGTAGTAAAGGTCTTTGCAAGCTCTCGACGATCTTCAGCAAGCCTGGCTGTGTCAGAAATAGGCGCACCCTCAGATGGATCCGGCTTGTATGGAAGTATCCTGTCGATGGTGTGCGTCGGGTGCCGTCCATATAATAAGAAGAAAGGTGAAAAATCAGTAGTGCTCTGAGGGGCGGTATTATAGGCGTAGGTGACGAACGGCAGAATGACATCCCAATTTGTGTTATCGGCGGCGACGTACATGGAGAGCATGTCGCCGAGCGTACGGTTGAAGCGTTCGGTGAGGCCATTCGTCTGCGGGTGGTAAGCAGCAGTTTTGCGGTGAACAACGTTGCACTTTTTGAGAATGGCTTCGACGACTTCGGACAGGAAAACACGGCATCGATCACTGAGCAGTTCCTGGGGTGGACCGTGACGCAGCATGAATCTTTGGAGCAGGAAGGAGGCCACATCGCGCGCTGTTGCCGCGGGGAGGACGGCGGTTTCGGCGTATCGCGTGAGGTGATCTACAGCGACGATGGCCCAGCGATTACCACCGACGTTAGCGGAAGTGGCCCATACAAATCGATACCACCGCTCCCAAACGACCGGTCAGGGCAAGGTAGAGGCTGCAGACCTGCCGGCGACAGTTTTGCGGCGCTGACAATCTATGCAGGAGCGAACGAATTTCTGCACGTAGCGGTACATCCCTCGCCAAAAGTGCCGTTGACGAATGCGGTGGTAAGTCTTCAATACCCCGGAGTGCGCACATTGCGGATCAGAGTGGAACGACTCGCATATGTCAGAGCGCAGACTTCGGGGTATGACTAGTAGCCACTGGCGGCCGTCACCGTTGTAATTGCGTCGGTGAAGGAGGTCGTCGCGAACGGCGAAATGGTGGGCATGACGACGTGTCGTCGCGCTTTGACGACCACGAAGTGAGAGGCCCGTTACTTTCGAGCATTTTCGTTAGCGGCGATATAAGAGTCGCGAAGTTTCGAATGAAGCGCCGAAAGTAGGAACACAGTCCTACGAAACTGCGCAGTTCCTTGCCGGACCTCGTATTGGGGAACTCGGTCACGGCCCGAAGCTTGGCTGGATCGGGGAGGATTCCGTCCTTGGACACGTCGTAGCCGAGTATTGTCAGCTGTCGTGCTGCAAATCGGCACTTCTTTAGGTTCAGTGGCAGACCGGCGTCACTCAAGCGCGTCAAAACATGCCGCAGGCGTTGAAGATGCATGGAGAAGTTCGGAGCGAAAACGACGACGTCGTCGACGTAGCACAGGCACGTGTGCCATTTCAGGTTGCGCAGAACGGTATCCATCATGCGCTCTAAGGTGGCGGGCGCATGGCACAGCCCAAACGGCATGACGTTGAATTCGTACAAGCCATCGGGCGTGACAAAGGCGGTCTTCGGACGAGCGTCTTCAGCCATAGGTACTTGCCAGTACCCTGAGCGCAAATCGAGAGATGAAAAGAATTCTGCTCCTTGCAGGGTGTCAATCGCGTCGTCTATTCGCGGTAGCGGATACACGTCCTTACGAGTGATCTTGTTGAGGCGTCGGTAGTTCACACAGAACCGCACAGAACCGTCCTTCTTCGCAACGAGAACGACAGGAGACGCCCAGGGGCTGTTAGAGGGTCGAATAACATCGCGTCGAAGCATGTCGTCGACTTGCTCGGTTGATTACACGGCGTTCTGTGGGAGATACGCGATATGGACGTTGCCGCAGTGGTGGTTGGGCGCCTGTGTCGATGTGATGCGTAACGGCGGACGTGCGGCCGAGTGAAGGTTGAGCAACATCGAAAGAAGAGCGAAATTCTTCCAACAGGCCCAGAAGCTGGGAACGCTGGACCGGCGTAAGGTTGTCGCGAATGGATGAACCAAATACATCAGCGGATGATGAAGCAGATGTAGAAACAGCACTGAGCGTACTGGAAATTGGGCAGTGCGTGTCATAGGGTCCATCCATAGCTTGTGCGTCTTCGATGGGTTCCACGCTGCCAAGACATTCCCCTCGCACCAACGTAACACTGTACGGGGATGAGTTCATAACAAAAATAGAGGTGCTGCCGTGAGTGACTGGCACGGTCGCGAAAGGAAGCAGCAAGCCTTTCCTCATGAAAACACGGTCAAATGGCGAGAGGAGTGCAACGGTGTCGGAAAGACTGGCGCAGTAGACCGTCACGCCGTTGACGAGTTTGCAGGCATTTTGGTGTCGTCTTGGACAGGTACCTTGCTTGCAGCCGATGGACTGTCGGCCGGCGTCAAATCAGCGAATGGTGAGAGCTCTATTTCAGCTGGTGCGCAATGAATGACGGCGTCCTGGCGGGAGAGAAAATCCCATCCTTGGATGACGTCGTGAGAGAATGCAGGAATTATGATCAGTTCGACCGCGTACATCGCGTCCTGAATCATGAGGCGGGCTGTGCACACCTCTGTAGGGTGAATGCTTTGGGCGCTGGCTGTACGGAGGGAGAGCCTGGAAAGTGGCGTCGTCAAGTTTTGCGTCCATGACGGATACGGCGGCTCCAGTATCTACAAGGGCAGATGCGCGAACACCGTCAACAAACACGTCTATCACGTTCGATGGGCTTCTCTGAGGGCTTTCGCAGTTCGACAGCGTCGCAGCCCTTGCCTCGTGGACTGCGACGACTAGTTTTCCTGGTCGGGTGCGGGCGGACGTGGCCGCATCGGCGACCCTGAGCGACGTCGTGGAGACGGTCAACGGCGTGTAGATGGTGCGGGGCGGGACGTCGGTTACATAGGCTGCGGTTGGTCA
Source organism: Rhipicephalus appendiculatus (assembly GCA_030522465.1). Classification (NCBI taxonomy): domain Eukaryota; kingdom Metazoa; phylum Arthropoda; class Arachnida; order Ixodida; family Ixodidae; genus Rhipicephalus; species Rhipicephalus appendiculatus. The sequence continues at coordinate 65,464 of JALIZH010011121.1, forward strand.
TAATAAGGGTGGCTCGATTCCCTGGGAAGATTGGATGCGACCCGAGGCTGCTGCACGCGATTGCAATAGTGTGCGACGTGACCGGCGCAACCGCAGGCAAAGCAGATGGGGCGGTTGTCGGAAGTGCGCCATCGGTTCACGGGTCCCATCCATGTCGCAGAACGCGATGGGCGAGGCGGCTGCTGATATGACTGCATGGTGGGCGGCAGTCGGGGCACGTGGACGACGTCGGCGTATGTATGCGGCACAGTTGCGTCAAAGGCCTGGGGTCTGGCGGCGGCTTAGGTGTAACTAAGCGGGCCAGCCACAGGAATCGGTGGGGGCGGGCTGGCTACAACTTGTGCGTAGCTTAGTGTGGCGCAGGTGCTGGAGGCGGCTGCTGGTATTCAGGAATGACCTCCGCGATTTCCTGCTGAATCGCTCGGGGGAGGGGGAGGCAGAAGTGTAGCTGACGGCTGTTCAACATGTTGCGGTGGAGCGAAAGCCAGTAAAGTGACCTGGCGGGCAATTTCCTCACGCACGAACGACTTGATTTCGGCGAGCAAGGTGGTGTGGTCAGAAACGGCCGACAAGCCCGCGAGAACAGCGTCGCGTGACGGCGGTCGACGGATCATCGAGCGCTGCCGGCGCAGCTCCTCGTAACTTTGGCAGAGCGTAATGACATCTGCCACAGTGCGAGGGTTCTTGGCCAGGAGCATGGTGACGGCATCGTCGGCGATGCCTTTGAGAACATCCGTCATTCTGTCAGACTTCTTGCACAAGTGAAGGATGTCCTTGATGTAGCTAGTGAAGGACTCGCCGGACTGCTGTGCTCGTTCACGCAAACGCTGCTCCGCTTGCAGCTTACGTACGGCAGGACGGCCGAAGACGTCGACGACGGCGGTCTTAAAAGTGGACCAACTCGGAAAATCGGATCTGTGGTTGTTGTACCACATGCCGGCCACACCCGCGAGGTAGAAAACCAGGTTGCTGAGTTTGCCTGCCTCGTCCCATTTATTGGGGACGCTCACGCGTTCGTAAATGGCGAGCCAGTCCTGGACGTCAGTGCCATCCGCGCCGGTGAAGACAGGCGGGTCGCGGATGTGGGGGACACCGGGACATGGCGTCGGCGCAGGAGCAAGCGTTTGCTGAGCGGCGTCTTGGGGAATGGTAGATGGCACGGTACGGGATCGAAACTCCAAGGGCATCGAATGCGGACCGAAGTTGTAGTAAGGGCACAGCACTCTCCACCAAAAAATCTTAAGACGTTTATTGGCGGGCACTCGGCGACGATGCACGACAGCGACAGCCAAGGCGGGGACCGACTCTCAGCACGAGCTGCTCTTTCTCTTCGAAGAGGGCGACCCACTAGAAGGCGCTGGAGAGGACGACCCACTGTACAGTTCCAAAGCTTCGCTACAATGTGTATATATAAAAAAGGCATAAAGAAAAATAAATCAGTAGAAAAAAATTTGAAACCACCGGACCGGGGATTCGAAACAGCGACCCCTCGCTCCGCAGACTGCTGCGCTAGCCAACACCGCCACACGCCATGCTCGTGCCAGCGATATAACGGCAAGCTATTCATATGCACCATTTACCGCTCCCGGTACGCACATCTCGGAACAGCTTGAGCGTGTTCTCTGTCACGCAACGCTTTTACAGTTTCTTTCAAATTGAAAACTGCCCTTGAGATGCGCACGAAAAAGTGGCTCCCTTCTGTACGACTTTTGATGTAGAAGGAAAAAAAGAACACCGGTCACACTTGGCGTCAGACGCCACCGCGTGGCTGGGGAGACGCAGAGGGGTCATTCCACGTGCCGCATTTTAAAAAGAAAAAGAAGTATCAAACAGCGTAGAAAAGTCATATAATCATATAATCGATCCTTGGCCATACCCCCCTGTGATATGGCTCATACCCATCAGACGCAACAACAGCGTCGGCTTCTGCATTGTGGACACTGGTGGTGGTGGTGGTGAAAAACATTTATTAAGATATATATACAGAGAGAGGGGTGGACGGGGCGAGCCGGATGGGCCCGCCCTTCACAAACACTAGGAGGGATACCTAGTCCGGTATCCCTGTAGCTGCCGCGGCGGCCCGGGCTCTAGCCACCAATGCCTGTTGGGCTTGGAGGTCGGAGCAGCCGAGCAGGACAGCGTCCCAGTCCTCCCGGGTGGGGTGGGGGGTGGTGTGGGTAGGTAGGATTGGAGGTGCATGCCCACACCGTGTGATAGGTGTCACAAGACTCCTCCGCACAGTGCGGGCACGCGCCCGAGAAGGGCGAATTGAAATGTTTTAATACTGCCGGGCGCAGCACAGTATTGGTGAAAAGGCGGAGAAGCCAGCGCTCCTCCGCCCTGGTGAGGCCTTTGCAAATGGGGGGGGATAGAGGCCATGGGAAGATTGATAAAGAGATGTGATCTCTCTAAAGGTGGTGGCCGGATTGAAATCGGGTTCCGGATCTGGCTGCGGATGAGGCGATGCCCGGTGAGTAAGCGCGCGGGCGGCAGCGTCGGCTGTCTCGTTTCCCTCAAGACCCGCATGAGCCGGAGCCCACACGATGGTACGACGGGTTGGATACCCTGTATACTCGCAAGCGTGGAGGATTTTGAAGGCGCGGTATGGAATATACCCTTGCTCAATATTGCAGGCAGCTGCCCCTGGAGTCAGTGATAATGACCCGGGACTCTGGATCTGCGGCGGCCAGTGCAATGGCGATCTCCTCCGCAAAT